>APFE031161484.1:247976-288830 GCA_000404065.3 Pinus taeda | reverse complement strand
TCCAGTCCACTAAACTCAACTCACTTGAGTTCTAACTAAAGTCATGCATGCAACAACTCAACTGACTCATAAGAAAAGTGTATTTCCTTCTGACAGTTGCATGTGCCACATCCGTAGCTCATCCTGAAGCGCTCCAAGAGAATAAGACAAAGTTTATAGTCTAAATATTATTATGAGCTAATAATATTTTACTGTTCTATATTTAGACTAAGCAGTCACTCCGCTATGGTGTCACTCCGCTATGGTCTAAAAATAGAAGTCCATCTATTTTTTTCCAACTTGATCAATCAACCATAAACAACAACCTGCAATCCATAGACATGATCCATATGTCTAAAAATAGACATAGTCTAAAAATAGACTTGCGCCAAAAATAGCCTGCGGGCCCACTTAAGTAAGGCGACTCTTTTCACTAAGCTCCATCATCTTGTTGCAATCTCAACATAAACCACTAAAAAAAAAGGTGAAAAGAAAAAATAAAATTTCATGCATTTGACCCTAGAAAAGTTAAGGAGGAGTGAACTGATCTGTACAACAAGGACACGCAAAATTCTTATTTGTCCATTTTCTTTTGATGAATTGTTGGCCGCAATCATGATCTGTATTATCATAATCATTAAACCCTTTGTACAATAAGGACATGCAAAATGATTACTTGTGCATTGTCAATCATGATCATTAAACCCTGTGTACTATAAGGACATGAAAAATACTTACTTGTGCATTGTCTTTTGATGAATTATTGGGCGCAATCAAGATCTTGATTATCATAATCATTAAACTCTCTACTCTAGATAAAATTTATGATTTGATCATATAAATCCTCAAAATTATTTACCCATAAGAACAAAAAAACTCTTTAGTAAAAAGGAAGAACGGAGCCCAAATTCATAGCCATGTACAAATTACCAAAATATCATAATCATTAAGCCCTCAACTCTAGATAAAATTTAAGATTTGATCATATAAACCCTTGAAATTATTTACCTAGAAGAACAGAAATCCTCTTTAGTAAAAAGGAAGAACAGAATCCAAATTCATACCCATGTACATATTACCAATTGCCCTTATCATAATCATTAAACCGTCAACTCTAGATAAAATTTATGCTTTGATCATATAAACCCTCGAAATTATTTACCCATACAAACAAAAATCCTCTTTAGTAAAAAGGAAGAAGAGATTCCAAATTCATACACATGTAGAAATTACCAAAATATCCACCCGAGTGACCTTGCACTTCCCCTATGTAATCGTTGATTGTCTCCTAAGGTGTTTCCCATGCAAACTCCATATGGGGTTCGAATCCCATGAAATCCATAGATCACATTGATGGTCTTCCTTCTTTTGGAATTTCCAAGAAGATATAGACAAGGCAGAGAAAAATACAGTGCTAAAATGTGATGTTGTAACCTGTGAATAGTTTTTTGGAACCCAATGCTAAAATGGAAATGAAAAAGAAAATAAATATTTATAAATAGATAAAATAAAATAAACATTTTTATAAGATAAAATAAAATATATAAATTTCTAAATATTTTATTTTTTATAAGAAATGTTATTTTTTTCCTAAGACGCCTAAATAAAAAAAGAAGAAGAAGTTAAAAATTATTTTGGATGAAGTGTAAACGTTTTAATATGAACTCAATAATAATAAAAGTTAAAATTAATTAAAATAATCAATTTTAATTTGTTATATTTTGATTTTTTTATTAACTTGTGAATAGGCTTTGTTACAATACCATGGGCTAATACCATGACTTTTCAATAGTACAAGTCCAAAAACATAACTTATTCCACAACCAAAATATTTTACAACAATATGACGAGATTCTTAACCATGGATATTCACCGCCACATTACGGTAGATATTATTAAGTTGTAAAAAATAGTCTTTATTACAATACCATGGGTGAATACCATGGATTATCAATACCACATGCCCAAAAAACATAAACTATTTCATGATCAAATATTTTATAACAATATGACAATATTGGTAACCATGGATATTCACCCTCACTTTACCATGGATATTAACTTGTAAATATGCTTTGTTACAATACCATGGCTTCAATACCACATTGTCAAAAAACCATAACTTATTTCATAGTAAAAATATTTTATTTTAATTTAATTTCACAACATTTTTTAATTGAATCTAAAAGGGAAAATGTTACAATTTGAGATATATCTAAACCCTATCTCCTCAACACTACTAAAAATATTCCCATCGAAATTAAATTGTCTCCTCATGACTACTAAAAATATTCCCATAGAAATTAAATTAAGGTTTTAATAAAATTAAGCTAAGATGGATATATGTTGGTTCTTTATATATATATATAAAGAATTGACATAGACCCATCTTAGCTAAGGATCCAAGGGATGAGAGCAAGCAACTAATTATAATTATAATAGATTAAATATAGTGCATGATTTTATAAAGTTTTTCATTATTTTATTTTCTTTGACATGATTGATCCAAAATATAGCTTTATTATTTTACAACTAATACCATGGGTCAATACCATGGCTTATCAATACTACAAGTCCAAAAACCATAACTTATTTCACAACTAAAATATTTTACAATAATATGACAAGATTCTGGATGGTGGATATTCACTCCCACATTATGGTAGATATCATTAACTTGTAAAAAATAGTATTTGTTACAATACCATGGGTCAATACCATGGATTATCAATACCACATGCCCAAAAAGCATAAATTATTTCACAATCAAAATATTTTATAACAATACCACATGCCCAAAAAACATAAATTATTTCACAATCAAATATTTTATATTTTTATAATACCATGGCTTATCAATACCACATGCCAAAAAACCATAACTTATTTCATAGTAAAAATATTTTATTTTAAATTAATTTTGCAACACCTTTTTAATTGAATCTAAAAGGGAAAATGTTACAATTTTAGATACATCTAAACCCTCTATCCTCGGCGACTACTAATAATATTTCCATAAGAAATTAAATTAAGGTTTTAATAAAATAAAGAAGATATGAATTATGTGGGTTCTTATATATATATATATAGTATATATATATATATATATAGAACTGGCATAGATCCATCATAGCTAAGGATCCAAGGGATGAGAGCAAGCAAATTGACTAATTATAATAGATTAAATATAGTGCATGATTTTTTAAATTTTTTCACTATTTTATTTTCTTTGACATGATTGATCCAAAATATAGGTTTAATATTTTACAACTAATTAAGTTTTCCTAATTTAGATAATTTCTTAAACACAATACAATGTGATCAAATTTAAGAGAGAGTTGGGGAGGGAGTGGAGAGAGGGAGTGAGACTGTGAAAAAGTTGAAGGATAGAGAGAGAGAAAGAGAGAGTGACGAGGGGGAGAGAGGGAGCGAGACGGTGAAAAAGTTGGAGGATAGAGAAAGAGAAAGAGAGAGTGATGGGGGGAGAGAGAGTGAGGTGGGAGAGAGGGAGTGAGATGAAGGAAGAGAGAGGGGAGAGAGAGAGAGATGGAGTTGGAGAGGGAGAGGAAGGGAGGAAAGAAAAAAGACATAGAGAGATATAGGTGGAGAGAGAGAGGAGTGAGAAGGGAGAGATGGAAAGAGAGTGAAGGAGAGAGGAGAGGAGGGAAGAGAAAGAAGAGGAGAGGATAGAGATAGGGAGAGATATGGAGACATAGAGATGGAGAAGGACAAGGAGGGGGGGGAGATAGTGATAGAGTTGGATGGAAGAGAGAGAGAGAGAGAGGTAGAATGATTTGGGGAGGAGAGATAGAGGGAGGTGGGAGATAAGGGATAGAAAGGAAGGAAGATAGAGATGAGGAGAGAGAGATAGAATTGGAGGGGTAGGAGAGGGAGGGAACAAGAAAAACATGGAGGGTGAAAGGTGGAGAGAGAGGGGGTTACAAGGGAGTCATGGAGAGAGAGTGAGGGTGAGAGGAGAGTGGGAGGGAATAGAGAGAAGGATATAGATAGAGAGGGAGAGAAAGGGAAGAGAGAGATAGACAGAGAAGGGGAAGAGAGGGAGAAAGAGAGTGTGTATGTTTGGGGGGTGAGATAGAGAGAGGGAATAACAAAGAGACACAAATACAAATATAGATATTATATACTATTATATAACCAACCTAGATCCATATTAACCCTATAACTATCAAGTGCTGAGAGGGATCCAGTCTCTCGTGGTAAAAACATTTCCTCAAGTTTTGCACTAGAAAAAAAAGTTTGCATCTCGAGAGATTGGACCCCTCACAACGCTTGATAGATCCGAGGTTAAGATAGCTGTAGGTCAGTTAATATGAAATTAAAGTAGTTTTTATTTGATATTATAGTCTTAAAAGTTAAAATTTCCCTTCAAATTAATTTCAAATTAGAACTAGATCCAATTAGATTCAATGAATAGATTTTAAAAAAATACATAAAATAGTTTTTTTTATTAAAACATATATTCTTAAAATTACAAATTTTTAGAGATACATAGTGCAAAGTTGGCTCACATATATACCATGTGAGTATGAAGGAGTGTTTAAGGAAGGATAACCTTTCAACCAATCTTTAACAACCTTTCAATCCCCTATAATTTGTAAGTTCAGATTGCTTGACACAATTAGGATGACTAACATAAAAAACCGATTCATATTATTGTAGTACTTGTTAGGTAGTTGTATTTTTGTTCTTAGACTAAATTAGTGATTTATGTTAGTCATTTTTAGTTTGGTCACTTAAGATTGCTCATTTTTTGTAGTATTTCACTTGGAAAGGTTGTGGTGACTAACTTTTTTAGTCACTAATTGCTCATTTTCTGCCAGTGTTTGCCCATATTTTCCACCTATATTAGACACATTGAAGGCAAATGAGTAGTTGGTTCCCACAAAACTCAATCTTGACTGCATCAAGAAAACTATAGTGAATTAGATCATGGACACCAAATTAAGGATCCCTGCCATAAAAATATACAAATCTATAAAGTTATTAAAGTAAGGTAACTTCTTTACCAAGGAAAGTGGCTCACAAGGATCCAAATTCAACAAACCTTTCCCCGTATGATGGGGTCAATTAATGCAATAAATACCACTACTCCCTCAGGGAGGAGGATTTCTCAAGGTAGATATTGGTAGTCACCCACCTCTTCCATTGAGATATCTATGTCTTCTTGTTCTAAGGTTTTAGCCATAGATTATTTCCCCTTAAGATATTTTTTAGGGGTCCTAGAAGAATACATTTTGGAAAACAACATATGATAAAAGTAAAAATAGAATTTGACGATACAAAACTAGTTTTCCTAATTTAAATATAATGTAACATTTTCAAATGTATTGGAAGAGAATTAATGTTTTTCTTTAAAAACGAAAATGGTCTTCTAGCATTCAAAATTAATTTAAAGATCTTCCGATGGGGCTATTAATTTTGATGAGACAGAGGCATTGGGGGCAGTGCCTGCCACCTCCTAATTGTAAGACACATTTAAATCATGGAGGGGTATGGCCTCCCCCTGCATGCAGTGGCATGCAAATTAATAGTTGGTGTTTTCCATTTATTGAGGGCAGTATGAAGTTTCTGGAGCTCTTTGGAGGAAGGTGGAGAGGAGGCGAGAGCTAGACCTCAGCCTCCTCTTGTTAGCTTTGCATCTTTGCTGAGTTGATGTTGAATTGGATGCTATGGAATGGGAGCGTATTTAAGGTAGAAGGTTGGCATGAGTATTGGGTGCTATGACAAATCTCTCTAGGTGTCAGGGACTACAAATGATTGTGGGACTTCAAAATCGAAATTAGGTTGTTGAGGTTGTTAAAGGATTTCTTATGCGTGAATTATCAATCATTTTTCCAGTGGTATTTGTTTTTTTTGTATTTCCATATCTCGTGACCTAAGTCTTCTCTGTTAGGGCTAGTGCATTTGTATGGTATAACTTGAGTATTGGTTATTAGAGATCAAAGGTCATTCATTCTTTTCTAGTGTAATTGTCTCTTAGGTATCTGCAATTGGGGAGTTATGAAAAAAAATATGTTAGTTGTAATGAGAATATGTGGGCTCTTAATCAAGAACAACATTAGCTTTGTGTCAAGTTGCTTGGTATTTAGTTGTTGTGGAACCTTGTTTATGCATTATGTCCTAGTTATAATGTTATATTGGTGTATATTTTTGTGTCTCGTTGTATTAGGATGTGTGATTTTTAGATAGTGAATCTATTGTCTTTTCTTCTGCATAACCGATAGAGACTAGTTATTTGTGTGGGGCTATGTAGATGATGTTATTGGTTTAAGATCATGTCTATCATCTAGTCTCTTATCTTGCATCTTTTCATGTTGTGAAATGTTCATTATATTCTCGAGGTTTATCCCCTATGTCGCAGCTATGCCTCCTAGACAAACAATGTGTTTCCAATTAGAGGGAGGTGCCAGTGCCCCTCAGGGGCAGAAAGGCGCAAGGGTTTTTTCCCATGATTTAACATCCTCTTACTTTAATTCCATTCTGCTAGAGATGAGAAAGTAAATCAAATAGTTAGAGGCTCAAGCAAGGATTGAGTGCCAATCCCATTTCGACTCTAAGCTCATTGAGGATATTTTGAAATGGGTTCTTGACCCTAGTCACACTAGGGGTAGGAAGAAGCAATTTAGTTGAGTTCAATTGCCCTACACTAGAAAATGAAAACATTTATGTGTCTGGTGTTTAAGGATAAGCAAGTAGAGAGATACAATGTATTCTCCTCCCTGGAAGACATCAAACGCTTGCTCAGAAACCAAAGGTTTTTCTTGGATAGGAACAATTCCCAACTAGCACACCTAGACGGCCACATTGTGTGTGAGCCTTGCATTGGAAATCGTATGGATCCTTTGAGTTCTAACGTGAGAGTGTCAACCATTATCTCCTCCTCCAAGAATAATTAGAGTTTCAGAGGGTCGATAGTTTTGGTTAGCATTTCTACGGTTGGTCTCAGACCTAGTCCATTGGTTACATGTTTGTTCAATGCAGTTTTTAACCCTTAGTGTGTTATGTGATATTTGGGTTTGTACAGTCTCAGTCGCCTATGTATTGGTTGTGTTATATGGTCTCTTTTTCTCATCAGGCCTAGGTGCCTACTGTTGTTGTACAACCATGGGGTATCTGAGGGCTTTAGTTATAAATTTTGTGGTCTCTTATGCTTATTAGTCTTGCGTGACTACCACTATTGTGCATCCATGGGGTATTTGAGGGTTTTACTTATAAGTTTTGTATGAATTTTAAGGCATGTTTTTTGTGGGAGGCCTAACCTTGGTCTTGTGTTGGGATGTCTAATGAGGAATTTAAAATCCTCAAGGTGAAAATTGAAAATCTATATATTTCAGGAATCTTATTTTTTAGTAATATAAAGCCGCAAATTAAAAAAAAATGATACAAATATATTTTTGTATTCATTTTAAAGACGTGAAAAGGAAAAAAAAAATTGAAATCCAAAAAAAGTCAAACAATCACTCGAGGTATGAATTCACTCTAACAAGCAAAGTTTGACTTAAGGTTAATGAATATGAATGTGATGAAATTAATTGATCTATAAAAAAATGTTGAAATATGTTTTTGTTATGACTTAAACGGGCTCCAATGGGATTGGATTTCATAATATTTCTTTAATTTACTTTGATGGGGCATCCTGTTTACCAATTTATAGAAATTAATGGTGATTCAATAAGTTCAAATGGTCTTCGGAGTGAGATCAAACTTTGAAATACCTGGAAGAATTCTCACTTTAGAAAATAGGTAAGATTGGTTTGTTGAGTGGATTGGACAATTGATATATTTTCCCAACAACAATCTCTCATTTTAGAAATGGTTGTATCTCATCAATTTAATAAATACACGATGTAATTGAGTGATTCAGTGTAATAGAAACAAATATTTTTCTATGTCTGCACATTTCCAATTTATTTCTTGGTATCAAATCGAGTAGCTCTAAGTTTACTCCTCACAGGAGGGCCCGGGAAAATGTGAGAGGCCATGAATTGAATGATTCAATAAGTTGTCCCAAAATCCTCTGATAAGGGTGCCCCCTTCTTGTAGTTTCACCTCAGCACGCTTAGCCTGGTTTATACTCTCATAAGATAATGTGGAATCATTGGCAAATGGAACATTATTAGCCACGTTAAGATGTTTATTGTGTTTGTTTAGTTGTTTATTCAAATAGGGAGTCTATATTGTTGTGGTGAATTTTCTTGGCTCTAAGCTCTAAGTGCAGTATATGAGCAAAAAAATAAAAATTCATATAATAATATATATATATATATATAATATATATAATAATATAAAAAAATAAAAATAAATTACTTTGGAATGCTCAAGTTTGGAGCTCGGAGGTATCAAAATCCTTGTGATGGTCAAGATTACTCTAATTTTACCGTAATGTTTCACGAATTAACATATTCTCAAACGTTTTCGTTGGCCTAACATGAATTGGGCATTCTATAGATTCATTGGCCTAACTAGAATGGTGATTTGCATCGCTTCTTAAAGTCTTCAAATCAACTCCAGGGTCATGGTAGCAAAGGAGAATTGTTTGAGGAATTTTAATAAATACACGATGTAATTGAGTGATTCAGTGTAATAGAAACAAATATTTTTCTATGTCTGCACATTTCCAATTTATTTCTTGGTATCAAATCGAGTAGCTCTAAGTTTACTCCTCACAGGAGGGCCCGGGAAAATGTGAGAGGCCATGAATTGAATGATTCAATAAGTTGTCCCAAAATCCTCTGATAAGGGTGCCCCCTTCTTGTAGTTTCACCTCAGCACGCTTAGCCTGGTTTATACTCTCATAAGATAATGTGGAATCATTGGCAAATGGAACATTATTAGCCACGTTAAGATGTTTATTGTGTTTGTTTAGTTGTTTATTCACATAGGAGTCTATAATTGTTTGTGAGTGAATTTTCTTGGCTCAAGCTCTAAGTGCAAGTATATGAGCAAAAAAAATAAAATCATAATATATATATAATATATATATAATATATATTATATATAATAAAAAATAAAAATAAATTACTTTGGAATGCTCAAGTTTGGAGCTCGGAGGTATCAAAATCCTTGTGATGGTCAAGATTACTCTAATTTTACCGTAATGTTTCACGAATTAACATATTCTCAAACGTTTTCGTTGGCCTAACATGAATTGGGCATTCTATAGATTCATTGGCCTAACTAGAATGGTGATTTGCATCGCTTCTTAAAGTCTTCAAATCAACTCCAGGGTCATGGTAGCAAAGGAGAATTGTTTGAGGAATTTTAATCTTATTCCATATGATGTCATTGTTCAAGCCACTGTCTTTGTGACCAGTTGAAAGTATTGGATTGATGAGTTATATTAGTCATTGGATTCATCATAAGAGTTGTTCCATGCTGACGTTGGAAAATGCTCTTGAATGCATGCATAGAATCAAATAGATCACCATAGAGGTTAAAGTAAGGAATTGCCAGCAACAAAGGATGTAGCATGGTTGAATTCATAATCATCTGCATCAAGACTATGTTTTTTATTTGGGGAGAAAGCCACTTTACTATGTAATAATACAATTACATAATGGTTGCTTATTTTAAGCATGGAGGAAATAGTTGTTGAGAAATTTAATGGGTCAAACTTTTATACCTGGAAGGTGAAAGTCCAAATGAATTTAATGCATACAAAATTGTGGATTTTAGTAAAAGGACTACAACCAACACACCAAGATCCAAAACAATTAGTTGAATGGCAGAAAAGGGATGAAAGAGCTAAGTCTATTATAGGATTATATTTGTCATATTCACAAATTCACCTTATAGACTTAGGAAAGTCCTCTTCACAAATATGGGAACACCTAAGCAAGACATTTGGGGAAAAGGTTGTGAAAGAAAAATTTTCTTTGAAATTGCAGTTATTCAAACTGAAAATGCATAATGGGGTATGATGTCTACACACATAAATGATTTAAAATCACTCACAAGGTAGCTAGAGGAAATTGAGGTAAAAATAGAAGAAGAAGATGCTAAGGCTCTCTTGTTAAATAAATTACCTTCAAATTATGATAATGTTATTTTCACCTTAACTTAGTTTTCCTCTTGATCATTAGATGAAATGATTGCAACATTCTTAGTAGAAGAGCATAGGATGACATTAGGTAACATAGAGGGCATCTCACATGATGAGATGGAATTATTCTCAAAGGTTAGAGTCAATAAAAACAAGAACCTAGTGGAATTTTTTTACTGTAAAAAACATGGACACACATCATTCAATTGTAAAACTCATGCAAAAGATCTCTTAAATGGAAAATCAAAGGAATCGACCAACATAGCTACCATAGAAGACTTGTCAGAGGCCAACATTGAGGACTTCTCAGATTGTGACAACGATAATGAATTTAATATAGAGCCTTTCATGATTTTCTAAACAACTATCCGTTATATTATTTATTAATGTGTGTATGTGTATGAAGAAAGTTCAGTTGCATAATTGACTCATGGATAAACTCTGTACTTAAACAGATTACCTATGTAACTAGAAGTGTGTATTTCAGTGCATAGTACTGTTACACAACATTTTTTCACTATCCCTGTACTCCCCATTCCTTAATCCTGGATGACCACTACAATGAACCCTACATGCTTACCCTTCATGAAGAAACTCCCATTGTGTCCCTCTTCATGAGCAGAACAATTTCATTTTGCACCATTTCCCCAAAATCTTCTATTTTTCCCATTTTACAAGACCAGCTCTAATGGTCCTTGTCCTCCTTGTGCCGATATGAAGGGATTAACACTGTCCCTAGCACCGACCGAAGGCGAATAAGCTTTTTTCCAATCGCACGAGTCCTCTTATGGAAAGTTTTTTAAATAAAGAGACGAAGCTTCGTAATGGAAGCCTGGTAAATAGTTTGGTCGGAGGGGGTTGAGGATGTTAGTTTGGGCTCCTTTCCCCTATAATGATGGAACTACCTCAAGAGATAAGACCTTCTATGAGAAGAGGATCCATCTCCCATCCATTCATCCTATATAAACCTCCGTTTTTCCCAAGCACAAGCTAGTGTTAATGTTGGTGTGCTAGTGCTAATTAAGTTTGGAGTAAACAACAAGCTATTCATAGTTGTAGCTCTCTAGGTGTGTGAGGGAGAAGTGTGAATTTGGCTTATTGTGAAGCCTAAGTGGAAGAGCCTTAAAACTATTATTGTTGAGGCCATCATGGAATGCTAGCAGAAGTGTGTGCCACCCTGCCACCCTACCATTTACCCCTGCTGGAAGCGTTGAATCCCCATTCAGAGTGTTCAGAGAGGAGGAAGATAGAAGTACAGGTTGAAACAACTAGAGTGTTTGATGGAGGGAAGGATAAGTAGGTGAAACATCACTGAATTGCATAGGCAATGGGAGGATCAGCAATACGGCATGAGCCAAGGTCTACAGAAGCCCTAGAATATTGCCCTGAAGCATGTTAGGTTTTCAAAGATGTTGGCTGGTTCGAATTCTTCTGGAGATTGGAAGGATTAGACAGTGGTATGGCCATGGAATTCACAAAGAACTTGGAAAGAAACTAGACGAAAGTCAAAGGATTGAAATTGGAGGTCACAGAAGAAGTTATTGCCAGAGTAACTGATTGCCAATAGAAGGGAAGAGATGGCTTACTAGGAAGATTAATGACCCCTCATTAAAAGGGTATTTTCTTCAGGATAGCGAGTCATTGGTTAAGAAAGGCAGGGGAATTGATAGGCTATCACTCCCCTAGCCATGGGCGAATGTTGCTTTCTTCCTGATTAAGTACATTACTTGTGAGGGAAGGGAAACAATTGTGTTTAATTACCATTTCCCATTGTTGAACGATCTCCGCCATCAGCAGTTGATCAACCTTCCTTATGTCTTGTTGGGAAATATTAGGCACATGGTTACGGATATGAAGATGACTGTACATCCAGAAACATGTGTTATGAACCATGGCCTTATTAAACTCATTGTGGTGGATGCCTTGAGCCGACAAGGCAAGAATTAGGAAGAGTTCATGTGGAAAAGGCCCAGTACCACTCATAGAAGGCAAACAAAGATGGATGGGGAAACTCTAGAGGTAACAAAGGAGTAACCCCAGTCCTTGATAGTGAGGTTCAACAAGAATTCAGTTGATAAACCGATTGGCAACAGAAGGCCGAAGTAGAGAATAAAGGTTAGCGGGCACCCAGAGTCCCCATCCATGTCGAGAAAGAAAAAGGAAGAAGTCGAGCAAAAGAACGAGGAGGAAGCTCAGCCAGGAAAACCTCCTTCACTTGGTAAGAGAAAAACACAATCTTTACTGTTGAAAATTGAAATTTTAGAAAAAGAAATTAAATATTTGAGGGAACAACTAGCAGTAGGAAAGGCAGAGCCAAGAGCCCCATTGTTAGATACTTTGGCAGAGGCTGTGGATAGGGCCAGAAGGGGCGAAATCCCGGGCACTCTATGCATATCTTTTGCTAAGAAGTTGGTGGAAGTCAGATTGAAAGTCTGTGCACCAGACACTACCTCGAGGGGGATTCAAACTGAAAACTGGGAATTTGTTACACCAGAACCTATCGAGGACGTTGCTGATACACAAGAACCAGCAACTGAGACAGCACAATCCACAGAGAGAGATCAAGCAATGGATAGACAGGGACCCTTGGTTGACACTGTTGTTTCACCAAGAACAGCAATGGAGGAAATCAGCCAAGAGGAGGAAGAGAAAGATAATATCCATGAGTCGATGGTCACTACTGCTGTTACACAAGAACCAGTAGCAGAGGCTGAAGTGGTTCGAAGGAAAATGATGAACAGAATCCTGTGGATATTACTGCTACGACACAAGAACCAGTAGTAAAAATGGAAGTTGACCAGGAAAATAAAGAAACTGTGACAAAACCCACTGATGAAGTTGTTGTTACAAAAGAACCAGCAGCCGAGGTGGGATAGTTTTGCCCTCAGGAGGCTGTTATACCTTTAATTGATGATGCATGCGAGGGAACGTCGGGTCCTGTTGAAGGATGGCATTCTGAGAAATTGTTTTTATTGGCAGAGCTGCAAAAATGGAAGTAGTTGACACTCTCTCTCCATGAGGGAGTGATTCCACTCAAGACGCATAAGAGAATGATGGATTCCCTAAGAGAAAAATGGTTAAAAGAAGAATGGGAAAGAGAAGAGGAGGCATGGAGGCATAAAGAAATTATGAAGAAAAAGGTTGAACAGCTGCATCGGGAGGTATCCGACCTGACGTTTGATAATACCAAACTCCATGATCTTGCTCTAAACCTACTAGCATGTAGGTGGTCATCCTCGTCATACCCTGTGTTCCTGTGGGAACGTTACTACTTATTCCAGTTAAGGGCAGTTTATGAGAATAGGTCCTATAGGGGTTCTTTAACCCGCACGTTTTTGGAAATTTTTCGTTTCTATGATTTTGATGATCAAAATTTGTTGTGCGAGTTGTTCTTGCACAATATGATGTGTGAACATGTGAGCATGAGGATGCTGGTGAGTGTCATTTCTTTCATGGAACACTTGCAATTGTGGGAATTCCTCTCATTTATGAGGAATTAGATTGAGTGGCAACTGACCAAGAAAACAATAGAGACCAATGACGAAAAGATAGCATTGTGGGTCAAGGTTGAACCAGGAATGGCCTACGAACTCTGGCGAGAGTTCAGACAGTTCCTGAGTAATTTGGAAAACAGAGATCAATCGACCATTTACAGAAGGAGAATCGTGATGATCTGCCTCAACTTGTTTGCAAACATGAGGAGCCAAGCACTAGTTGGATGTCTCAAATGCAATAAGGCCTATAGTGCAAAATTGCAGGAAGGAAACCCCTTTGAGTACAAGAACTTTGTGGCTGTCGGAATATGCTCAGATTGTGCTGACACTGGGGGCGTTCTAGATTGGCCTCAGTTTCAAATTCCCTTTGATCTGGTTGCCATTGGAGGAGTATTAGCCCGATTATCGGTTATGTGATTATGAAGAGGAATCTTGGCCATGTGAGTTAATTGTCGATCAAGAATTCAGAGCTCTAGGTGATGATACTGCTAGTGCCTACAATTTCACAGATTTCCACTGGGGGCACAGTAGAAGGAACTAAGATTCTGCATAGGGACATGTGATTGCTTCAGTTGGGGGGAGATGTTGGGTGTGGTTTTTTACCTATTTTCTACACATTCTTTCCCTTGTTTTAACCTTTATGTCCTCCAAGCTTGTGCCCTTATATGACCAAACTCTCTATTTTCTTACCTTTTTAATCCATTTTACTATCATGTTACTTTGTTGTATTTTACTGAATAATACAAGGCCTTATTCCTTTTTTGTGGCTAACTAGGAGAGAATTGAAGGAGTATGTTGGGAATTTCATCTTTTTCAGGTGTTCGCTCATGAGAATGAAGCTATGAAGCAGACAGGTAGCAAGGATTAACTGCAGGAAAGGGTAGAACAGTTCGCTATTACACCCTTAGTGTTGTTACAAATCGTTGTTATATACTAGGTGGTGTTATAGGTTGTTGTTGTTACAAGCTGCTGTTATTACAAATTGTTGTTACACCTCGCATGGATCCGCCATCACACCAACAGTGTTGTCGTCAGTTATGCAACATCATCCCAAGCCACCATTTTCTCAATGTTGTTACACCGAAGCTGGAAATGTGGGTACTATTCCACATAACAGTTGTCAATAGTAGGATTGCTTATTCTTGAAGCAACAAGACTCAAGCAGTTGCAATTGATGTATATTTATTTAGCAATGGGTTGTAACTTCTTTATTTTTTATCAGCGTGAGAATCAAGAGATTCTCATGATTGATCTGTTTTTCTAATTTCCGGTTGTAATAATTATAAAAGACTCAACATTTTATGTATCAGTAGACGACATATAGAAGAGTACTGTTACTCTATTTCTGTGATCCTGAACTTATTTAATATCAATTAGCACAGTGATGTTGTTATTACTTTCCAACTGATTCGTTAATCAATTTTTGTATTCTTCTTGCGCCTTGCTGAGGAGGAAGGGCCCTCCTCTTTGGCATGGATTGTAGTGATTAGGTAGTGTACATTTCAGTTTAGTTCATTGATTTATGGTTTCTCGCTATTGTTGTACAAATTGTGGATTGCATTCACTGTTATTTCTATTTATCTTATGTTGTTACACAGAGTTAATCAACAGAGTAATAGGAACCAGCTGGAATAGATGTTAGTTCTTGTGTGGTGCGCCTTTATTTCAAAGCTGCGAGTTGTGATTTAATTCTATAGAGTGTTTTTGTATCTACACGCATGGTTTGATTCAAAAATTTAGATCAGTGACATCTTTTATAGTTTTTCTACATTTTCTTATGCTTGGCTGGAGTGTATCGGCACAGACAGTGCAAACTCCATTAAAACAGCAAGACCTACCCTGGGTTGACAATTAATGTTGCAGTCTGAGTTAATTAAGGTTGATTAAAATAGCACTATAGACCTTGCAAGGGAATTTGAGATGAAGGACATGGGTCTCATGCACTACTTCCTTAGGATGGAAGTATGTTAAGACGATAGGGAATTCTTTGTGTCTCAAGGCAAGTATACCAACGAGATACTGCAGATATTTCACATGGAGATTTGTAATCCCATGGAGACAGCTCTAGCAACCAACTTAAGGAAGGAGAATGCCACTTCAGGTGAAGATGTTGATGCTTCCATTTATCATCAACTAGTGGTTTCACTGATGTATCTTGTGAAAACATGACCAGATATGTGTTATGCACTCAATCATTTGAGCCAAGTTATGGTTAGGCTGAAAAAATTGTATTGGAAGGTAATGAAGCATGTTTTATGGTACCTCATAGGCACTACCTAGTATGGATTATGGTATAAACAGGCAGAGGGAGTGAAGTTGTGTGGCTTCAAAGATGAAAGTTGGGAAGGGAGTTCATCTGAATGAAAGAGTACATCAGGTGGAATTTTTAGTGTTGGGTCCATAATGGTTTTTTCGTACAGTATGAAGCAGAGATATGTGGCGGTCATCTCGACAAAAGCAGAATACATGGTTGCAAGTCAAGTAGCATGTGAGGCAATCTGGATGAGAAAGTGTTGATGGTGTTGGACCTGCCAACATTCAAGGGGTCTCCCCGATATGTGGTCCCAATTAGACCTCACACCATTTTGGGTAGGAACCCCATCCGAGATATCACCCAGTTGTCAGTTTCTTAAAGATTTACCATGGATCTAACTGTCATAAAGAGAGAGGAATCAAAATGTGTCATCCAAAAGAAAGTGAGTGTGCCTGTCGAGTGTTCGATTGTAAGTGTGTCAAGGTTCTTCTAGTGCGGAGGGAGAAAAGAAAGTGAACCTCTAAGAGAGAGGTAATTGATCTAGGTGGATGTTGGTGGCCATCCACCTATCCCACTTGGACCCCCACAACTGTCTCTTTCATTTTTTTCAGTTTCTGTAATTGTAGCACAATTTACTATTTTTAGTAGTTTTTCAAGTCCTGAAATTCCGGAGCCGTTTTGAGGCCCTAAATGACGTTTTTAGGAAATCTAGGAGCAACATGGGTCCATGGACTGATGTTGCTCTTCCCAAATTTGTAGTGCTCATATAGAGCTTTCTAACAAGTTATTGTACACATCAAACAAAGATCGGGTGCCAAAGTTATGAATCCGGGAAGTCGATGTACCAACTTACCCAAAACGGGGCCCACAATTGGCATTTCATCTTCTAGGGTTAGGTTTTGGGATGTTAAGGGTTTTCCATTGTTTCTCAACAATAAATAGGCCTTCGAGCCTCATTGTCACATAGTTCAGAGGCATGTAGCTGCCACTTCTCTTCTCAAACATAAGCTATCATCGCCTTAGCTGGTGTATTTCAATTTCTGTTTGTAAGCATATTTCAGTATTTTACATTAATGAAATGAAGTATTATTTCCACTGCATCTATGTGTTTATGGTTATCTCTATAATTTTTTGCATTCCTGTTTAAATCCATTTCAGTGGTATCAGAGCGATCTACTTTTTTATATGTTTTTCTTTGCATGTCCCCAACGAGGTCAGGATATAAGGAGTTAGGGCTTGAACTGGTCGAACCTTTACAAGACTAGCCTCGCAAGGCCTGACGGCCTCCCATGGCGGATGAAAAGAAAGATGAGGGGGCAGGAGATCCTATCAAAATCTTGCTTGAAGAAGCCCTTAAGCGACAAAGGAACGCGATGATGGACAACTTTGCGTAGATCCTTCAGCGGCTACCCAGAGGCGACGCATCGGCTTCCAACAGCTACTCTGGAAACACCACATCGTTTAAGGTACAAGTTAATTTTTAAATCCCCATATTCAAGGGTTAGATAGACGCAAATGCCGTAGATAAATGGATAAATTTGCTAGATGGGTATTTTTCTGTTCATGAATTTTTGAGTCGGGAAAAGATTGTTTTCGCTCTTCTCAAAGCAACCCCCCACGTCAAGGATTGGTGGGAAACCTACTGCGAACAAAAGGAGGAAAGTATGGGCTCACTATTTTCAGCCGCGCCCACTTGGAATGCATTCTAGGATGCCATCAAGGAGTAGTACTACCCTGTCAAAAGATATGAGGACAAATACATAAAGTGGACCACACTACAGCAGGGACGAGACTAAGGTGTGCCAGAGTTCACAAACATTTTTCATACCCTTCGCACACAGTTGGGTATCAAAGATTCTAAGATGCATCTGGTACTGAAATACCGCAACTACCTACACAGATACATCCAGGAAGAGATGGAGTTCTTGAACATCTCGTTCCTCGGCACAACGTACTGATACGTTGTCAAAATCGAGCAGAAGTTCAAACATAAGAAGCGAGACTTTGAAGCTGCGAATCCGAAGACTAAAGGACAAAGCCAAGGTGGGGTGACCTAAGACAACCCGTCAAAACCACAAGAAAAGAACAACACCACGAAGTTGAGTAAGGACATGGGAAAGTGGTGTGAGTTCCATAAGAGCCCCACTCACTACACAAGTGAGTGTCGGACCAACCAGTCGCTGGTGGCCGAGCTGAAGGCTTTAGAATTAGATGCATGTTCCGACCCTGAGTCAAAACATAACAAGGGGAATGGAAAAGGGAAGTAGATCATTGACGCGGAGCCCAGGGCCACTGTTGCCACCGCCAAGAGCCAGAGGAGGGGGAGCGCCTTTTCCACTCATAGATGTGGGTGAAGGGTTCACTGCTGCAATTCATTGTTGATAGTGGGAGCCAAAAGAACCTCATTTCAGCAGAGGTCATGAAGCAGTTGGGCCTGCCAACTATACCACACCTGCAGCCGTACAGTATTAGGTGGTTTCACGAAGGATGAGATCTCCAAGTCCACCAGTATTGTCACCTTCCCTACAACATCAAGCCCTTCGCAGATGAGGTATTGTGTGATGTTGCACCTCTGGATGTTTGTGATGTACTATTTGGCCAACCATACTTGTGGAGGCAACATGTTGTGTATGAGTCAAGGCCTCATGCTGTTATTATTACTTTGGGTAATTCATTATACAGGATACCATAGGTAGCCCCATCTACTACCACCTCTTTGATCTCTGCTAAGAAATGTAGCAAGATCGTCTCCAGACTAGGAAATTCATTTTCTGCCTGGTTCGCTCCGAAAGTAAGGGGAAGATTGTAGCCACATCCATGACCCCCAAGAAGGGTTCTTCCTCGTAGCAGTAGCAGCAAAGGGATATGGTCATGATAGAACACAGGAACAACTTCTCCTCACCCACGGGGGTACCAAAAAGCTTCAGGTGAAAAACAAAGTCTGGTTGCATCTGCAGAAAGAACGCCTTACAAGAGCCCATCAGAAGCTCTGACCACGCCGACATGGTCCTTACACCGTTACCAAGGTTGTGGGAAATAATTCTTTGGACACAACATTACTCCATTCCTTCGCCTACACCAAGTGTTCAATGCGTACCACCCTCAACCATGCTTCCCACCATTACTGGACACATCCGAAATTGTAGAACAGCTCACCAGGGACCAAGTTCAGGAGATAGAGGAACTCAACGCAATGGGGACCATTGCTTCCTAATGGGGGAAGAATGATCCAGGTGAATGTTGCTGGCCACCCCCCTATCCCACTTAGACCCCCACAACTATCTCTTTCAATTTTTCAGTTTCTGTAATTGTAGCACAATTTACTATTTTTAGCAGTTTTTCAGGTCCTGAACTTCTGGAGCCATTTTAAGGTCCTAAACGACGTTTTCTGGGAAATATGGAAGTAACATGGGGCCATGGACTAATGTTTCTCTTCTCAAAGTTGTAGTTCTCGAATAAATCTTTCTAATGAGCTATTGTACGCATCAAACGAAGATTGGGTACCAAAGTTATGACCCTGGGAAATTGATGTACCAACTTACCCAAAACGAGGCCCACAATTTGGCGTTTCATCTTTTAGGGTTAGGTTTTGGGATGTTAAGCGTTTTCCATTGTTTCTCAACAATAAATAGGCCTTCAAGACTCATTGTAGCATAGTTCAGAGGCATGTAGCCGCCACATCTCTTTTTAGAGATAAGCTACCATCGCCCTAGCTTGTGTATTTCCACTTTTGTTTGTAAGCATATTTCAGTATTTTACATTAATGAAATGAAGTATTATTTCCCCTGCATCTGTGTCTTTATGGTTATCTCTGTAATTTGTTGCATTCCTGTTTAAATCTGGATCAATAATAGTACCACCCTAGTAGAGACACACGTAACCAAGAAGGATCTGTCTAACATCCAACGAAATATTCCACAAAGATGCAACAGTCAATACAACAAATCAACAAGAGATATTTATCTAATATATAGCGGAATAGTCCATAAGGATCTAACAACAATAGTAACCATTACAACACATTCTCAATATGAAAAGTTTTAAAATAACCAAAACAGTTCAACTACTTTAGCACAGATGAAAACAAACATGAATTACAAACATCCATAGTGTAGAAATTCCCACTGTAAATCAACAGATTAGGCAATATACTAAAGCAAAATACAAGATAGACTTCTATAAAAAACTTTGCGGAAGCTTAATCAAATATGAGCAAGATCAATTAGAAAGCATATAATTGAGAATGAGAAATCAATCACACATGAACACAAAAGAATAACCCGCGGAAAGCCTCAACCTAAAACCCCAATCTTTGTATTATCATACAAGTGGAAATATGTTCGAGTTACAAAAAGAATCAGCTCTCAAGCTATCCTGCTCTCTCTGCATTCAAACAATACAACTCATAGATTGAATAGACACTAGATATACCTTCCCTCAACCCTCTAAGCCTCCTATTTCCTTGCGGAGTTTTTCTTGGGGTCTAATGATGGCACCTGTGTGAATTGGCCTCATCACACTCACTAAACTAAAGAAGTAATTGTGCAATCTCCAAGGAATGAATTCCTTCTGCATGCAAGAGATATTCACAATGGAATATTCCTGCAACTGATAGCACATTGTCCCTTCATCTGATCTCAACTAGGTCTCTTTCTGAACTGACATGCATGAGTTATTTATGAGAGAATATTTAGTTATCTAAAGTGCATGTATGCATTCACTAATTGAACTCACAATTAATTCAACAAACCCTTTGAACTAATCTAACTAGACTTTACTCGGTTAACTGAGCCAACTAATTTCAACTCAATATTACAACTCATCCTTATCACTTTAACTGATGGATAAAATTCCTCAATTAATGGAGAAATTGTTGCATGTCCCCACATAGACTTCATGTTTGATTTTCTACAACTAATTAACTTAAGATGAATTAATTAATTATTTTACAAATAGCTGCTAAGATTAAATTCGAATTTTACTTCTCTATTTTAGTTCAAGGACTAACTAAAATAGGAAGGTATCCCGAAATGCTATTTATAGCAGTACTAAATTTAGCACTTCTATATTAAGAATTTCTTGTTTCTATTTTCAACACTTCCTCTCAACAAGAGAGGGATTATCAGTAACCCCAATCCTGTCTCTGTGGAACTCGAACTTGCATTTTGACAATGCCTTCATCAAAATATCTGCATCCTGTTCCTCGGTCGAAACATACAACAACAACATGATCCTCTTGACCACAAAGTCTGGAAGATGGTGATACCAGATATCAATGTTCTTGGACCTTTCATGAAAAATTGGATTCTTAGAGAGTTTGATACAACTCTGATTATCGCAGTAGATCACGGTTGGATCCATCCTCTGACCAAACAATCCCACTAGAATCTTTTGCATCCAAATGGCCTCACATGCAGCCGACTAGCAGCCATGTATTCAGCCTCTGCTGAGCTAAGTGCAACTGATCTCTGTTTCCTGTTGTACTAGGAAACTACAGCTGAACCAAGGTTGAAGATTCCTCTAGAAGTGCTCTTCCAGTCCGATGGACTCCCTGCCCAATCCGCATCTATGAAGCCCTGAAGCTTCACTCCCTCTGTCTGTCTGTACCACAATCCGAACTGAGATGTGCCTCTGAGGTATCTCAGCACATGCTTCGGTCCCTTCCAAAACAGCTTAGTAGGCTGAACCATAGCTTGACTCAGGTGGTTCACCGCAAAGAATAAGTCAGGTCATGTGTTCACTAGATACATGAGTGAACCCACTAGCTGTCGATAAACAGTAGCAGCTACTACCTCACCTGAAGTAGCATCCTCCTTCCTCCAGTTCCCAGCTAGAGGAGTTTGCATGGGCTTGCACTTCTCCATGTGAAAGTGCCTGAGTATCGCATTGGCATACTTGCCTTGAGACACAAATACTTCACCATCTTTCTGCCACACCTCCATGTCTAGAAAGTAGTGCATAAGACCCATGTCTTTCATTTCGAACTTTCTTGCAAGGTCCTCCTTGCAAGACTGTATCCGCTGATCATCACCTATCAAAATCAGATCATCGACATAAAGAATAATGATCAATGGTTTACCTTCTACCATGATGTGGTAAAGGTTCACATCTTCTTCATTCTTGATGAAGCCCAACCCGGTGAAATAGTTGTCGATCCTAGCGTACCAAGCATGAGGTGCTTGCTTCAGCCCATACAAAGCCCTCTTGAGTTGGCACACATGTGACTCATGATCGAAGGTCTCGAAACACTCTAGCTGCTCAATGTACACCTCCTCCTCAATCTTCCCATTGAGGAATGTTGTCTTCACGTCCATCTGATGGATCTTCCAACCCATCTAAGCTGATAGTGCCAACATCAATCTAATAGATGAGTACCTTTCTATGGGAGCAAAGGTCTCATCGTAGTCGATCCCCTCGACCTGTGAGAAACCATGGGCAACAAACCTTGCCTTATGTTTCTCAACACTACCATCAGCTGCCTGCTTTACCTTGTAAAGCCATCTAGAACTAACCACTGACTTGTCTTGAGGTCTTGGGACAAAATCCCACACATTGTTCCGAATGATAGAGTCATAATCCTCTACCATTGCATCAACCCAAATGGTTGTTACACTACCTCCTCGAATGAAGAAGGTTTGGTATCTACACACTCCCCAACCAGGGCCATGTACCCAATGTACCGCTCGGGCAACCTCCTCTGTCTGCGTTGAGAAGATGGTTGTCCCACATTCTCCTACGCATCCAACATCAACCTGTTAGATTCCCTTGAGCGTTTTCACCCATATCTGGAAGCCTCGGCATGGGTGGATGTCTCCACTCCTGGATCCTCTACATATGGCTCCTGCGCATCAATCTGAGGCTCCTCCTCCTTAGGAACTGAAAGTTCCTCCTCCACATGCAACTTGAGCTCCCTCTCAAGTGATAATCGCATGGATTTCTTCTCGTCAAACTTCAGATCCCTACATACCACTGTCCTCTAACAGGTAGGGAGGTACACCCAATAGTTGTGGGGTGTATCCGTGTACCCCACAAGTATTCCCAACTCAGCTATTGGATCCAGATTCTTTCAGGCATCTTTGGTCACATGACAATAAACTAATGATCCAAAGATTCGGAAGTGACTCACATCTAGTCGCTTCCCATAAAAGGCCTCCATAGGTGTCTTCATTCCCACCATATGGTGCGGGCTTCTGTTCTACAATTATACTACTGTATGGCATGCCTCAGCCCACAAATGTAGTGGTAGGCTTTGGTCATGCAACATCACTCGAGCTACTCCCACAATCGATCTGTTCTTCCTTTCGGCCACCCCATTCTGCTGTGGGTTATGGGGTGCCATAAATTCCCATTTAATTCCTTCTGCAGCATAGAAGTATTTAAACTGTTGGGAGACATACTCTCCTCCATTGTCGCTACGCAAGGATTTTATTTTTTTTCCAGATTCTTTCTCTGCCAAGGCTTTAAACTCACAAAACCTCAAGAAGGTCTAATCCTTCTTTTTCATAAATTAGATCCAGCATCTACGAGAAAAATCATCAATAAAAATAACATAGTACCTTTGTTTAGCGGTGGAGGCTGTAGAGAAAGGTCCACAAACATCTGAGTGAACTCGCTCCATGATTGCTCCAGCTCTATTGTCTCGATTCAGAAAGGAAGATTTTGAATACTTACCCAAGGTACAACCTTTGCATGTATTCATCTGCTCCAGTTTTCTCTTGGGTAGTCCGGTAGAAATCTATTGCATAATCTTCAGGACTCCATGGTGCAAGTGGCCCAGTCTTCTATGCCATAGCTCGCCAACATCTTGGCTTTGCACCATGTCAGCTTTGGAACTCAATGTAACACAATCATCTACCTCCGGCTTGTAGAGATTCTTTACTCAAATCCCAATTCGCTTGGTCTGTCCAGTGCCGATATGCCTCAGGAATGCATTTCCTTTACTAAAGACTACATCATAGACTTTATCTTCTAGCATAGCAACGAACACAAGATTCTTCTTCAGACCTAGTACATACTTTACATCAGTCAGGGTGAGAGGAGCTCCATGCTCCCTCTGAAACACAACCGTACCTTCACCTGAAACATGGTACTTTCCATCGCTGCCCATCTCGATCCGCATCTAGAGATCCTTCTCCTGCAAGGTACTGAAAAGATTCTTGTCACTTGACATGTGGAATGAAGCTCCATTGTCCAGGTACCACACACATCCCACCATGGATGAAACCATGCATGCGATAATAGAGAAATCCAACTCAAACTATGAGGCTAGTGCCTCACCATCAGATCCCTTTGAGGATCCCTTCTTGGATTTCTTCTGTGGACAATCCGTATCATAATGGCCCACTTCATGACAATGAAAGCATCGCACTTTCTACTTTTCAAACTTCTTCCCACCATGGGAAGAACCGGATTTGGGATGGGACGCCTTCCCTTTCCCTTTCCTCACCTTACTTGCTAAGGCTAGATTTTCCTCATCATCTTGCTTTTATGAGGATCCATCTCTGGTGCTTCTTCTTATCTCCTCTTGCATCAGATTCGACCAAAGTCATTCCGAATCTGGCAGTTTTTCTCTTTCATTAACCAAGTCATGGTAGCTATGCCAGCTCTTAGGAAGACCGAGGAGTGCAAGACTCACCATGTCATCATCAACGATCATGATCCCTACACTTCCAAGCTCATCCCTGTAGGTGGTGATTTTGTTCAAATATGTAGAGATCATGTCGCCCTTTTCACACTTAATTTTCTGAAGCTTGTCTTTTAGCGCCAACTTCCTCTAATCATTGTTGTTCTGATATAGATTTTTCAATGTTTTTCACATCGAAAATGGTGTTTCCTTCCCATGGAGGCTCGAGACATGTGATCTCAAACTCCCTCTAGAAGGATTGTCCTTTCTCTAGCCACACATTTCATCCATTCCGCCAATTCTATAGCATCAGTCGGCTTGGGGACTTCTTGATCAATGAAGTCCTTTAGACTATTATCCTCTAATACTGCTTCCATGCGATCCTTCTAGGCTATATAATTCGAGCTGCCATCAAGGGCATACTCGAGTCTTAAACCGTTGAACACCATTGGTGAAATTGAGATGTGATAAGAACTCGATTTTTATATTCAGGAACTTGAAACTTCGAACTTCTCCCTTCTTGTATATTGTTCTTCACTTTGATCACCTTTGCTCCAATACCATGTAGAAATTCCCACTATAGATCAACAAATTATACAAGATACTAAAGCAAAATATAGGATCTACTTCTACAACAAACTTTACAGAAGCTTAATCGAATATGAGCAAGATCAATTAGAACACATATAACTAAGAATGAGAAATCAATCACACATGAACATAGAAGAATAACCTAGGGAAACACTCAACCTAAATCCCCAATCTTTGTATTATCATACAAGTGGAAATATGTTCAAGTTACAAAAATAATCATCTCTCAAGTTATCATGCTCTCTCTGCAATCAAACAATACATCTCACAGACTGAATAGACACTAGATATGCCTTCCCTCAGCCCTCAAAGCCTCCTAGTTCCTTGCATAGTTTTTTTTGGGGTCCAAAGCTGCCACCTGTGTGAATTGGCCTCATCACACTCACTAAACTGAAGAAGTAACTACGCAATATCCAAGGAATGAATTCCTTCTGCATGCAAGAGATATTCACAATGGAATATTCCTGCAACTGATAGTACACTGTCCCTTCATCTGATCTCAACTGGGTCTCTCTCTGAACTGACATGCATGAGTTATTTATGAGAGAATATTCAATTATCTGAAGTGCAGCAGTTATATGCATGCATTCATTAACTAACTGAACTCACAATTAATTCAACAAATTGTTTGAACTAATCTAACTAGACTTGACTTAGTTAACTGAGCCAACTAATTACAACTCATCCTTATCTCTTTAATTGATGGATAAAATTCCTCAATTAATGGAGAAACTGTTGCATGTCCCCACATAGACTTTATGTTTGATTTTCTACAACTAATTAACTCAAGATGAATTAATTAATTATTTTACAAATCGCTGCTAAGATCAAATTCGAATTTTACTTCTCTATTTTAGTTGAGGGACTAACTAAAATAAGAAGGTATCCCGAAATGCTATTTATAGTAGTACTAAATTTAGCACTTCTATATTTAGCATTTCTTGTTGTTATTTTCAACACATAGAATATTGTTACAAATATTCATAATCCATGCATGAAGAACGTGTTGGCCATGAGGGCTTTTTATATTAAGTAAAAGTTCCAAGACACATGTATACTAGCTCTAATAGTGGAGCATTGGAGCCACTCCTTGCTCCCCAAAAGAACTAGCTTGTCTCTCTAATTACTTGCGAGGGGAGCGAAGGTGAAAAATCCCTTAGTCATACAATGAGGTTGTATATATATAACCGATGAGGTGATGCTTCACCTTCCTTGTGATTGTTGACTACCCTCATGACTCTTTGACTTCCTATGACTTTTCTACTTTACATGACTCTTCATATTATAAGTGTGTCCTTTGGACTTCTTGATCCATGTGGCCCTAGGGACATACACAAGGCAAAGACGGCTTACGGAAGCTCAAAAATCAAAGCGATCCGAATTCTTTCGAACCAAGACCAAAGCGTAGATCTTGTCTTCATGATCGCAATAGTGTGAACGATTTGTCAATCCGAGCTCGTATGAGGGAAAACGAGCCAGTCAAAGTTGGATTGTGGGCCAGGTTTAAGTGTCCTACAATTTGACTGACCCCGGGGCATGAAACCTAGCTCCCGAAATCGAGCGTTTGTTTCCTCTTTAATTTGTCTAATAACCCTTATGTTAGACAAAATAAAAAAATGGCCTTATTATTATAAAATAAAATATATATATATATAAATATGAGGTGGCGGGCCATGACCCCCGCCGGTCCAACCATATACACATTACACATTTAATTATGAGGTGGGTGGGCCACCTCCGGTGGACCTGGCCCACACATCCAAAACCCCAACACACAACCGCTTTAAATGTCATTCATTAGTGTGAGGCCGGCGGGGATCAAACCCGCCCGGCCCACGTGGGTCGGCCCCCACCGGGCAGCCCCATGTGGTGGCATACACCAACCATGTACCAACCCACTGTAACCAATAAACCATCAAACACCAAAATTTAATGCACCCTCCATTTAATACCAAACAACGCACCATACACAGCCAGCATGTCCATGGGGGTTAAGGGGCAGGTTTCCCAATGTGAACCTGACCCCCAAGAATACATTCATGTGGTTTTTTTTGTATTAAAATGGGAGGGGTGGGGTTTGACCACTCGACCCCTCCTCAAATAATTTCAACTTTATACCAATTTTCCAAACAAATTCCTTGATTAATCCACCCAGTAAAATTTTATATAAACCTTCATTTCATCAGTGCACCCAGGTATGGAGGAGCCAAACCGAGACTATAATTTTTAATTAATTTATTGCAGGTGGAACCATGATTGAGCAAAATTCTCAGGAGGGTGAAATTCTTGCAATGTCCAAATTGGAAAAATTTTATGTCGATCCTACACCTCTCCGCGACTATATGAGAAGTAGAATTGCAAAGGACCTGGGGGGAATCTTTGAGGAATCTATGGGGAATCTAAAATATTCCTTAAGCCCCAGATTTTCAATTTCTCAGAACTCAAAAATTTGACAGATGATTTTTCACTATTCGACGCCACAAATCTGATGGTGCATTAAAATTTTCCATTTGCTCATTTCATTTTTCGACCACTTTTCAAATTGGAGTGCAGGTGTTTGCATTCATGTGCGAGCAACCATTTCCATGAGATTCGATGCCACGAGATTGATGCTGCAACCAGCTTCAACAGTTTGACATCCTTTTCTTCATATGGCCTCAACATGTGAGGTATATGCAATGTGTTCATGTACTTCTTTTGCTATGCATTGTGTTGCACAAATCCCTGTTTGATGTTTGATGAGGGATCTTTTTTATTACTTGTTTCCACGGTTCCTGCTTGATGTGATGCAGAATCATTTGTGGGATGTACTTGTTGTCATGATTCGTCATGTTTTTCTTGAGATCCCTTTGTTGTTATGTTGATGGGATACTCATGTGTCACCATGCATGTTTGCATTGAGATCCATTTTATGCCATGTTGGTGGGATGTTCATTATCTTCATGCATGAGTTTGTGTCATAATGATAGGAGTTCTTTTGACTGAGAGTTCCTGTAGCGGAACATCTCTTGGAGCCACTCTTGCATGAGGGAATTTTCCCTGTATGATAGTGACATCTCCTCTTATGTACATCATCACTATTGAAAACACTTAATGTAGCGGCCTACACCATCTTGACATCGGGGCCCAGAGATGTAGTCCCGCCTGGACGAACTCCGTTATCAATGGCTTATGTTTTCATGTGTTGATGAATGTCATGTTCCTCTTCTTTATAGCATGCATATGTATTCATTTATGTTCTTTTAAAAAATGCAATTTAACACATCATGAAATTAAAAGGTATTGGAAGGGTCCTTTTCACACCTGGACACAGATCACTTCCACTTTACAATACATTTTGAATGGATAATTACATAACCCGCAATGATGATGTGGCATATGAAAACTCATGACATGACATGACATGACACTGCTGACATGGACTGCTTGATGACATGGCAATGTCAAGCCACTTTTGATGTTTCTTGCTACATGTCTTCTTGAGGTTACTCTTTTATCCACCTCCTTATGGCTTATAGGTAAGGATTCTTTAATGGTATCAAGTCTTGAGTTGTGGTCGCAAACTGGTGTCCCTTTTGTCTTCTCTTGATTGAGCAGATACACAGGTGTCTTTCAGCATGTTTCCATTCTCCATCATCTTGTCATGGTATGGTAGAGTAACTGTATTCGTAATTCACTCATGAAGAGATGAAAGCAGTGTGATAAAAATCCCTAGTCTAAGATGGCACATCTTGATCCACTGGCTGAGCCAAAACTAAATTGCAAGCTGGGAGAGAGGCTCAGTGACTATGCAATTGCATAGTTCAAGAGCTCGAGGGTGAATCTTGAGCCTTGATACTATGCAATGTGCAGTCCAGCTTGGACTGAGGAAGGAAATTGTGCAGCTTTAAGGATCAGTTTGATTAGCTGAGGGGTTTTGTACTTGGGCCAACTGCGCAGTTCTAGGAGGCATAGAAGGCTCGGGGATTGCGAAATTGTGTAGATAAAGAGCTCAAGGATTGATCTTGAGTTCAAATACTTCACAATGCATAGTTATGGTCAGGCTGGAGGGCTGGATTATGCAATTATAGGGGCCAAGTTCTGAGATTGAGCACTAGAACTACACAGTGCATAGTCCTGGGAGGCAGGAACTGCGCATTACGCAATGGAAAGGGACAAGGTTGCAGCTTGAGGGTTGGAACTATGTAATGAGAAGTTGGGGAAGCTCGGATGAGGCTAAGTTGTTGGAAAATTTTTGAAAATTGACTAAGTGTGGGGTCGGTGAACTAATGTGATCAATGAAATGACTTAACTGTGACCACACTTAAACACTTGATGGCACAACAACATAGATCATCCATGACACATAAACCACACACTTCCCTCAGTGTGGCAACTTTGTGATGACTTATGACAAGTGTGACACCAAAGATATAGTTTGCAATGACTGCGATGAAACTTGTGTGACACTTCTTAAAACTTTGGGAATAAGTGCGACATATGTTTACATGGTTAGATCAACTCATTTTCACAAAGATAACCCCTTGATCACCACAACAAGTTTCCACACATTGTGCAACAACTAATATGATAAAAGATGACATTTTTCCATTCTTGCAAAAGGGACCAAAACACTTAAAGAAAACACAAGAAATAAAAAAAAAATGCAAGACTAAGGTAGGCTCCAAAACTTGATGCAGGCTAAAAATTTTGAGGGTTTTGTTGCAACGACAACACTTAGCGACACATTGGGGGAATTCAAACTTCTCTATCTCAGTCAACTCATTTGTGCAGGGGCTTAGTTTTTGAGGGAGTATTGATTCATCATGTAAATCACTTTAGCTTCCCTATTCACCCTATGAATAAACATGGCCCCCTTTATGCCTTTCTTGATTGAACACAAGCATAAGATTCAATAATATTGAAACATTTCAAATTGGAAAGGGTAGTGAAGTTCACAAGATTTATATTTTCAGAGTATATTTTTTCATCTCTGGTGTTGCTCCGCTGCCAGTGGGCCTGGACAGTACCCCGATGGAGTCATTACAGGAACACAAACATTACTTTTGCTGCTAGCAAGCCTAGACAGTACCCCAGTAGAGTTTCTTGCTTCACCTCTCTATGCAAGAAGAATTTCTCTTCTTTCACCTTTATTTATATATTTAAATGTGACTCTACATCGACACTTATTCATTTTGTGGGCAGAAGAGGGATCCCAACTTATTGAGAGAAGGAGAGGTTGTTCCTTCAGAGAAGCATATAGAGACCTTTGATTTCGGTTTTCTCATTTAGATTTTTCCCATTCTCTTCATCTACTAATTGGATAAGCATGAGAACAATGAAACATAAGAACCAAGTGTGGCATAAGGTTTCCATAATAGACACAAGGATCATGGTTTAGCCAAAACTCTCCTTACAGAAAGATCATATTTTCTGTCAAAACTTCATCGACCAAAAGATGTAACCCAAAACACAGAAGGAGGATGAAAGTTAGCCAAGTTTTGTGGTGTCACAAGACTCTTTTCAACTCAACCACACACAAAGAATATGGAAAACACATTCAGACACAATGCTCATTTACATAATGAAAGAAAAATAAGACCAACAAAAAAACAAGAAAGAAAAGAAACTATGTATATAGGGAAGGGCACAACCCTAGATCATAATTAAAAATAGTGTTTTCAGTCTTGGCCATTAACAAGAAGAGATTCAATCTTCCCATCTAGGGATCCCAGATGAAATGTGTGTTGGCCAAGTTTTTCGTGTAAAGTAAATGGTCTGATCCACAGGGATTGGAACTTAGTGTGTTTTCCTTTGTCCTCGTGGGATTTGTCCCATGTTGGCTTGGTGGGGCTTGACCCAGGTTCATCATTAGTTAGCCAAACAAATCCCTACACTACTGGCCCTTTCGGCATTAACCCGCGGAGCGCAAACCGAAGTCTCACCTGAAGTAGTATGGGAGGATGCTAGAACCAAGTTTTCACACGCTGAGATGGTCGTGATGTCGGTTTATTCCTCTTATTCCTGCTTTCACGTAGGTCATTAAGCTTTAGGGCTTTGTCAGTCTAACCCTTTATTCTGCCCTTCAGTACCTCCACGAAGGGTTATTATTAGCCTTCGTGCAGCCCTATCCTACAGTTTAGGGACTTTCGCACTGCTAGAGTAACATATAAAATTGTTTCCAAGTTATCCTTAAGTGTTTAATTATCTTACTAAATAATCACAGTTAGTGCCACGTAAACAGATATCCTTATTTCTGTTCAATTAACCAACGTAATTACATATATTCGCACATCACATAAGCATTGTAAATGAAATCCATATATAATATGACAAGATGTATTAATAGGAAACAAAGACACAAAGTTTGTAGAATACTTCTCTTTATTGGTATCTTCATATGATTACAGACTCTATCCGCTCTACACACACAGTTGTAGGGGTTCACACACTCAGCTGTGGACTTCTACCCTAGGCCCCTGCGCACTCAGCTGCAGACCCTCTACCTATGCTACGACCTAAAACTTAGACTTTTCTCCTTATCCTCAAGGCTTCATACTTCTTAGAACTTCCTTCTTCTTTTTTTCCTCCTCTAAAGGTTACTTACATAGCTCTTTTTATACAATCCCATGGTCTACAGACCATGGGTAGATCTTTACAACCAACTTTACTTTACAAAATTAAGGGCGAACAACCCTTTATGACTCATGACACCTTCGTGCCACTTTAAAACTTTATTACAAAATTCAAAAGGGTTGTCCACCCTTAATTTTGTAAAGTAAATGAGGATACTTTACAAATTTATTACGAAATTCGACCCAAAACATGGGATTTTAGCCCCAAAACTATCCTAGGGGGATCCCATTCCCAACAGGCCCCCAACACAAACATCGTGACTTGCCCTTGAGTCACTCTGAAGGCGTGGAGATCTTAGCTTGAAGACCTCCCAACTTGACCCGTAATACCACTACCTCAGTAGTGCACTGTGCGGCTACCTGCTTTGTGTCTTCAACCATCTGCTTGGTCATGGCTCCTGAACTGTCGGCCTGAAGCTCTTGTTGAGTTTCTTGCAGAGTTACAAGTTTTCCTTTAATAGAGGTTGTCACCGTGTAAGCCTCATCTAGCGAAGGCTTCAGTCATGCCTTAAGCATTGCTTCCTTGTGTAGCAGTGCATCCACCTGTTCCTTTAGCTACTTGGTCTCCTGCAGCTTTTCTAGTCTCTATGTGAGCGCGACGGTTCACGTTGTGCCTTTGACTTCATCATAGCGCTACTATAGCTCGCCGACTTCTATCTCCAATCATTGTACATTAGGGTCCTCCTACAAGCTTGTGAGGACCTCGAATGACTGCTCAAAAACTTATGTGCAGTCTACGATTGCACTGTCAACCATCGCTACTACTTCTGTGAAAACGGTTGCTCACTAATCCTTTACTTCTAGCAGAGTTGAAGGTTGGGCCTTTAAATATAAATTTGTGATTTGTAGGTTCAATTCCAACTGAACCCTCACAATTTCTATACGAGCATCATGCACCCCCGTGGCTAGCTTGCGGACGCACACCTCGACTGGTTCTTCCTCAGAAATGGCCAACTCTCGAACCATTCAGCATGCCTCCTCGACGACCTGCATTATACGCTTGTTCTGGTTAGTCGCCTCGGTCATAGCGGTGATGGCGGAGTCTCGATGTAGTGCCATCTTCTCATTATTAATCCGCTACTCACTAATCACCTGGAGGGTAAAGTGCTCATGGGACCTCAGTTCCACAATCACTCCATCCTGCAAGAGGTGGAGTGCTTCACCAGGGAGCGCTACTAGATTCAACCCTACTCCCTAGAGGGCGCTAACAGTGGGCCTGTCAACTTCATTCTCCATGGTTAGTGCTCCATCAGGCAACACTATCACGTTGGAGGCCTTCGTACACAGCATCTCAGCAGCTTCTGAAGTGCATATAGCAAGGTTGGTAGACACCTAGCCAGCCTATGACATGCGAGTCTACAGTTCCTACAAACTTGTCTAGAAAGCCCCCAAGATTATTTGTTGTTGCTACTCAAACGGTTGTAGGGCCTTCGTGGTGACATCCGACATCATGCCACCGATGTCGTGCAAATCGCCTTCCATGAGGATGATTGGGTCCAGTGATGTCATAGTAGCCTTGGATTTCTTCCTAGACCCTCCTTTCTCTTGCTCCCTTGGATGCGTGATGCAGGCGGACGTTGCCTGTGGGTCTGTACCATGTTGTTTTGTCTGCTCATCCATCTCCTCCTCTATCTCAGGTGAAGGTGACCTCGCACCTTTGTCAGAGCCCTACTCTGTTCCTCTTGTTTGCTTCTTTGCCTACTGAGCAGCATCATGCTCCACCTAGGCCTTGTCAGCGACCTCCTTCTTTCTCTTTTCGGTCAGCTGCGTCATCTTGAGCTTGTTCTCCTCATTCCTTTTTTGCGTGGCGGACTTGCTCCCTCCCACCTCCAAGTCTACTATAGTGCACCACTCTATCATCCATCGATCAAGTATTGCATCAATGGTGTCATCCGTTGCCAAGTAAGGCAAGTCATACCATTTCTACGCAGGGTCCTTCCGCACCTTGATGGCCACATGGTGAAAATCTACTTTCAATTCATTATAGCCCTACAAGTTGGCAAACACTGTAGGTGACAATCATGGTTTGTGATTGATGGCCATGTGAATGTTCATCTCCATCAAGATCGAGAAGACCTTGCTATCCTTCATTCGTTGTGCATCCTTGGTCACCCACAACGAAGCGTACTTCGATGCTTCTTGTAGGTCTAGTTGACTGAAGGGAATTGGTTGTCCTCTGGTAGCTCCCATGCTACTAGCACAATCAGCAGCAAGAGCCACGTGTAGTGGAACATCTTGTTGAGCTCCTATGCTTTGTGGCAGTTCACAAGGAGCCCACCATGGAGATAGTCTGCCCAATTGAACTTAACTCCTTCGGCGCACTAAGCTACTAGCACAACGACAGGTGTTGGTACCACATCGACATGTCACTTCCTCATCACCCTCCCTACTAGAATCCGTGTAGCCACCTTTACAGTAGGGTCACAGAAGTTGGATAGGGCATATCCACGCGGCTTTGTTACCTGCTTAAACTTCTCTTTCATGGCCTCTATGAGGGCCCGCTCACCACCTTTTCCGCCAAATATCATGGCTGAATTTTCTCCTATGTAGGGCAACTGCATGATCCTGTGGATCAATCTGTTAGTGATGGGCATTGGCTCCTCCAGCCACAGACACCCATCATGCACCAAGCATAGCAGCTACTTGATGACCAAGACTGTAATCAGGGTGTGATTGTAGTGTAGCACCTAAAGCAAGTTGAGCAACCCCGCATTGTCTACTCCTCTGAGCCACGTCCATGGCTCCAATGCGATCATTCCGGTGGTTGTATCAATGATGTGACACATCAACTACTCGGTTGCCAGGTGTGGGAACTTCTAATGGTCGGCCAAGTCCCAGTCTTCAAGATTTAACAGATGAACCCACCCCAAGCGCGGTCCTTCAAAAACAATTTCATCCGGCAGCAAAGGGTTTTTCAAGGGGACCTTGCTCTCATCGATATCCTTCGGTACCTTGGCCTTGCCCTTGCATGGAGGGACGTACTCAGGTAAATGAGTGATAGGGTCAGCACCATGGGCTTCAACTTCCTCCACGTCTATCCCCACATCCTCATCATCCATCAGGATGTCTTCGATTTCTTCCTCCTATAGCTCTAGATTGATGGCTTTGCCCTTCTCCTCTGTGGTGAGCATCGGTGGGTTTCTTCTTGGTGATGCGTGCACCAGTATTGCAGGTTGCTTGCCCTTCTTATCCTTCACGGTCTCCTTGGTTGGGGTGGGCTTTGGTCTCTGTGTCCTTGGTGATATGGGGACTTCTATTAATACTTCGACAACCTCGGGAGTAGCTTCTTCGGCCTCCATATCAATTTCCAGCACCGACTCCTCTGCTTCGGTATCTATAGATTTTGTGGACGCCAACATGATGTTCTGCAAGAACTCTTGTGTCTCCTTCAACAATGTCTCAAATAATGAACTGGCTATCAGGAGTTTGAAGTTCTCATGGTTCATGTGTGTCTGAGAAATCAACAACTCAACTCTCTAAATACCAAGTGTTTTTCTCTGGATAGCCACCTGTAATTTATAGGGAATTTTGAATTCAAATCCGACAGTTCCCCCCAAATTCGGTTCATTAATGCCGGACTAGCGGTAGATTTTCAAGGATATGATCCATAAATTTTGTCTTAAATGTCGGCTGCGCACTCCATTTGGCTGAATTCCTACCATCAAATCATGAACAGTGACTTTAGTGGTCACTTTCTGGTCAACCTGTGTGATTTCTCCCTAGGTACCGCAACTCCCTTTGCGCTGCCGTGAACCCTATGACACTTGCTTCACACAATCCTCCAATCACGCAACTCCCCAACCTGAGTAGTTTAGTTTATAGTCTTGCACCTCCTCTCAGCTACCTGGAGCGCTAAGACTGTGCTGCCTTCATATAGTCACATGGCCGGACCACTAGTGTATGGCTTCAGATCACTACCATTCACCTTTCTTAGGAAGGGATCTCCATTCAATCTGACCAGTTGTACTGCTCCTCCCTCGATGATATCTTTAATGACATAGGGCCCAAACCAGTGCATTCTAAATTTCCCTGGAAATTTATCAAACTCGTTGTCATATAACAAAACCAGGTCATTTACCTTAAAAGTGCGCAACTTAATGTGCTGATCATGCCATGCTTTTTCGCGCTGCTTTTGGACCTGTTGATGAAATCCAACTAGAAATATTTCTTCCTCAAGCTCAGCCAGCTGGGTGAGCCTCTCTTCCAGGGCTCCGTGATCTGTCATATCTATGAGTGCTACTATGCAATGTATTCCATGGGCATCACCGCTTCAACACCATAGACAAGCCTAAAGGGTGTTTGTCCAATCAACTTCTTGCATGTCATTCGATAGCCCATAGTACTACGGGTATATGTAGGTCCCAATCACTTTGTTGAGCATTGAAAACATTGGTCAGCGCGTTCTCTAGAACTTTATGGAATGCTTCCACTGTCTTGTTAGCTTGCAGGTGATAAGGCATGCTCTTCTAGTGATATCCCTGAAATTCCTTCGTCAACGCACTGATCATTTCATTCTGAAAGAGCGTACCATGATCACTCATCAAAATATTTGGACACCAAAATCACATGAGTGCATACTCAAAGAGGAAATTTGTAGCAGTCGCGCCTGTGCAATCCTTCATAGGTTGTGCCTCCGTCCATCAAGTCAAGTACTCCGTCACAGTGATAATGTACCTCGCTCTCGTCTTCTTCCCTTGGGGCTGAATGGGTTCCACAAAATCTATCGCCAAGTTTTGAAAGGGTTGTAACGTCATCTATGGATTTAGAGGCAACTCATCCCTCTGCAAGGGTCTACCAGTCCTTTGACATACATCACATGCTTTGCAATACGCTTTTGAATCATGATGCAGGGTTGGACACCACAACCCTACACATAGAATCTTCTGTGTGGTCGCTCTCCCTGCATAATGTCCTCCCGTGATGCCCCCATGAGCATCCACGAGGATAATTCTCCTTTCAAACTCTGGTACATATCATCGCAATATTTCATTAGACCCCATTTTGTACAAATGCCTAGCAATGACAGAAAATTCTGTCACACGCACCACTAACTCCTTCTGCTGGATGGTGTATCCTTACGGGGTATTTCTTGTCGTTAGGAAGTGTATAATATCTTCAAAGTGAACATCCATGACGCATACTACAAATAACTGCACGTCAGACAATCCCTCTTCCAAATTAGTGGGTTCTTCCCATGTTTTGATGTGTGACAGATGGTCTAATCCCATCTTCAGTCATCCAGGCTTCACAATAACTTCAAAATTATACTCCTGAAACAATAACAACCACCTGCAGATTCTCCCCCCCCAACATAAGCTTATTAACTAAGTGTTTCAACGCGGAATGATCTATATACATCTTAAAATGGCCTCCCAACAAATTGTGTCTAAACTTTTGGAGCACGTATACCATGGCTAACCCTTCGCACTCGGTGGTGGAATATTTCTTCTCCACCTTGGATAATCTTCTGCTTGCGAATGCTATAGGATGGTCCAAGTCTCCTATGCCGACCTCTGTCAGTACCGCTCCTAGCACTATACATGACACGTCGACATGTAAAGGATGCTCCTTCTTCCAATCCAGGAAGACTAGAATCAGCGCAATGACCATATTTTCTTTCAATACATCCAAGCTCTTCTTACAGTCCTTGTTCCAGTAGAATGTGACATTCTTTTTCAACAACTTTTCCATAGGCACGGTGATCTGGGCATAGCCTTTGATAAACTTTTTGTAATATCTTGTATGTCCTAGGGTAGCGCGCAGCTGTTTCACACTCCTCAGTGCTTCCAAGTTAAGTATCACCGCAATCTTCATGGTATCTACCATTAGTCCCTGTCTACAAACCACATGACCCAGCAAGGTCCCAAAAGGAACACAAAATAGACACCTCTTCAGATTGAGTGTGATCTGGTATCTTCAGCAAGTATCTAGCATCATGCGCAAGCTTTCCACATGGTGCTTCACCAGCCCAAACACATTCCAGTCATCAATGTATACTTCCAGGAACTTGTGAATAAATTCCTTGAATGCCCCAATGACTACGCGCGCAAAAATCGCATGCGTATTCTTTAATTTGAAAGGCATTAGAGTTTATTGAAAACATCCCCACTCAGTCATGAAGGTCATCTTGCTCCTATCCTCCAGTGTGATTTTGATCTGATGGTACCCAGAGAACCCATCAGTGAAGGAATATTCTTCCTGGCCACCTACATTGTCAAACACTTCATCAGTGAACGAAGTCAGGAAAGGATCATGTACACAAGCATCAATAAACTTCGTGAGATCTACACACATCCTTATTTCATCCTTCTGCTTTTTTTCCTATGCCACCATTGGGCTTACCCAATCAGATTCTTCTACGGGCTCAATGATGTCTACCGCTAACATCTTTTCTAGATCTAAGTGGACCTTCTCCTTATACTTCAGATTGAGATGGTAAGGTCTTTGCTTAACTGGTTTCGCATTGGGCTTTAATGTGATCTTCATAACACCCAGGTCCCCAATTATTCATTTTAAATCTATAAACTTGGCAGGGAACAAATCCTTGTATTCGTAGAGCAATTCAACAACCTTATCCACCATTGCGTCATCCCAGTAATCTCCAATCTTCGCAAATTTGGGCTCTGCCTCCATACCAATATTTACTTGTTTCATTTTCAATGACGAAATTATATCAAGATTCTCAATCTACAATCCTTCAACCTCGTGGTGACCTTCTGTTTTAGGGATGTTAATCTTTCACAGATCCTCATCTTCTTCTTCAGTGGTTACGTTATAGCATTCCAGCACATGAAGCAGCTGAGTAGTCTAATTAGGTTGAATCAGATCCAAAGGATCCTGTGGTATCCTAAAGATTGCTTCTTTTACTTCTTGTATCGCCTCGTCAATATAGTCAAACCCATCTTCAAATTTGAATTTCATTATGAATCCTTCACGCAGAATATCCCATTCACTTGTACCATGGAGGAGCTCTATTTCTAAGTACCAATTCATCGGGATGACATCCAAGGTGTGATAGAACAAGTGCACCCATTCAGGTTGGGGCTTCTCTCCATAAGCCTGAGCCTATTTGGCCAACTGCACGCGTGGATCATCTTGCCCATCATATTTGTCTATCATTCGTACCTTCGGCTTCCCAAAGTGTGTTCTCATCATCCTCCTACATTCGTGCCAATCATTAAAGCTACCCTTGTGTGTACCCTGCCACCTTGCGGGCGTAGCACGCAGTGCCCAGTGCAAAGCTTGGAAGCACTTCTTTTCTAGTACCTCCCTCTTAAATGTATCCAAAAATATATCTACATCATTCAAGCCATCATAAGTGGGCAGATCTCTTACCTCTGATGATGCATAGCACAGCGACCGGGTCATCATGTTACAACTCAGTGTGGTTACTTCATGTAACTGATTCTGCCAGCGCTCTAATTCTTCATCAGATTCTGAGGTGCAGGAACTCTCGTGATCCCATGTAATTCGTCCTTTCGTTGTTGGATTCACCCAATCTTGGTCTCGTGCAGTTATCTTATAGATACAGTCCAGATCATCATTTCTCTCATAATCGCGGACTGGTTCAATATAGCGTGATCCTTCAGCAAGATCTAGGGGTACTATTACGCAAAGCGATTTCTTGTCAAATATCATCTTTCGCTTCTTTAGGTTGATTACCCTGTTCATATCGGTAGCAAAATAAATGCCAAGGAGCACATGGTAGGGGTTGCTATCATCCACAATTTCTATTACTTCAAAGTCAGCCAGCGCGCTCGCACCTTTAATATCTACAGTCACCCCTTGTAGCCACCCCATGGGGATGATCTTCTGTTGATTTTCCATCCTTAACTGAATCGGAGACCACTGCAGTGCAGGTATTCCCATTCGTTCCCAAGTTTACTTCGGTAGGACATTCGCATCTAACCCTAGGTCAAAATAACCTGATCCATCTCATACTCTCCTATTTGCGCAGTCAACCTCATCTCCCATCATGTCCTTGTTTTATGCTTACCAATCTTTCGTACCACATGTGGTTTACCTGGAGTGTTTTCGATGCATTTATAAGCTCTTGTAATCCTTTTATAGCCTTGCTATCGTGTAGCAACTTCATGCAGGTCTCTAGGAAGATTATAAGCATAGAAGGGTCCATTTCCTGATCAGGCTTGTCCTTTCTCCCTAAGGTGGAGGCCTCAGTGAAGCTCTTATTTACATCCATAAACATTTCATGTGTGTGTTCCAAATTGAATCCAGCCTCCTTCGCCAGAGCTTTGTGAACCCATGCACTATCTTCAGGTTGTTTCCCCTTATCATCCCCTATTGCAATTCCACTTCGGAGTACTATATTCACATTTGGATCCTCTTCGCGAGGCTCAGACCTCATCATTTACAGGTTCTGAGTCGGCTGAGCTGGTAGCACACCTTTGTCACGTATCCTTGCTATCAGCATAGAACAATCTTCTATCTCATGATAAAAAAGAGTGCTATATTTGCACGACAAACGCGTTGGGTTAGTGAAATTGCGAGCATAGTGTCATGTTCCTCCGCAATCATAGCAAATTAGCTGTCCCTGACCTATGCCAAGTCCTCATCCACCTCAGCCTTGTTCGCGCCCCTAAAATTTTGTTCGCACCATCCCTGCGCTTTGGTCAGGGGGCCACGTTTATGCATGAACCCTATAGGCGGGTGTTCTATCCATGATCAATTCATAACTTCTAAAGTTGTTCTTATCATGCCCTACCGACCTACAGAAGTTCCAAAACAGTTGTTGCGGTGTTTGTGCAAACTTCTGTAGAAAATTATAGTTATCTGTGGTATGTTTTCCTGCTACCTGACATATAGTGCATTACAATGCAGGCCCCGTGCTTGGTTGTGCTTGGGCCTCCGGCCTCAAAGGCATCGGTCCTCCTCCTGTAATATAGTTCGCAAAGACCAAGCAATGGTCTTTGTCATGCCCCTGACCCTTTGTTATGCTCTTAACCTGAAAAAGATACCCAAATACAGAATATGCGAAGAAAAGTACCTAGAACATAGAATAGTGAGAGTCAACAACAAATATTTTATTATTCAAAAAGCAATGTTCACTGGCCTCTTCGAGGGGGCAACCTCCAATAGAGCAGAGCTCGATTCAGAAACAAGACATGATGCTCCTCGCAGGGAGTCTCTATCCTTTATATATGACTCATACATGCAATACCATGGATCAATACCATGGGTTTTATTAATACCATCTATCTAATACTAGGCCCATTTGC
>APFE031161484.1:235206-245873 GCA_000404065.3 Pinus taeda | reverse complement strand
TTTCTTGAGCACCATGACCACCGGTGATGAATAAGGACTAATGTTGGGACGAATGACACCTACTTCCAAAAGTTCCTTGATTATTTTTTCTATTTCATTCTTTTCGGTGAACAGATATCTGTATGGGTGCACATTTGGGGGTTGGGCCCCTGGAACCAAGGTGATGTTATGATCATGTTCCCCTCTCGAGGGTGGAAGCTCATGAGGCTTGTCAAAAACTGGCAGATGGTTATTTAAAATATGTTGCATCTCAGGATGAATCGGTAGAGACTTGGTTTCGACTGCCTGGATGGCATTAAATTGAGCTATAACTCCATGATGGCCCTTTTTTAGTAATTTTTCCATCCTACGCGAGCTGATGATAGAGGGGGCTCCCGCCTGGAGTCCACGGAGGGTATGTGTGGAGTTGTTATGCTTAAAACTCATATATAACTCCTAGAAATCCATTGTTATTGACCCAAGCGTGCGAAGCCATTTAGCCCCGAGGACAATGTCGCACCCACCCATGTGTATTGCAAACATGTGGGTCTTCAACTGATAATCCCTCATTTGAAGTTTGACATTTTTACAGCGGCCTTCACATTTCATTGTGCTCCCATCAGCAATTTGGACTTGGAAGTTAGAAACTGCTCGTACAAAACAATGCACTGCTTCCGCAACTTTTTGATGGATGAAATTATGTGTACTTCCACTATCAATCAGGACTACTACTCGGCGATGTTTAATAAAACCTATGATTTTGAGAGTTTGAGGTGAAGAAATCCCTGCCAAAGCATGCAGTGAAATAACTGGTTCGTCAGGGACATTGTCCTTTTGGTTGTCCTCTTCTACCGCCTCAGGTTCCTCAAGTGGTGGATCTTCCTCCGATGAGCTGTAATCAGTGGCATCAATTTGAAAATATTTGGGCTCCTTTCATTTGTGACCCGGGGAGTATTTTTCATCACAGTAGTAACATAATCCTTGCTTTCTTCTTTCGGCCATTTCTACAGGTGACACCTTTTGAACGTTAAGTGTTTGAGTCGTGCTATGAGCCTGTGTGGGGCGACCCTTGGCGGTGAAATTTGGGTGAGTGGAAAGGGCTGCTAACACACGTTCCACATTATGAGCTACCTTGCAAGCCTCAATCCATGTGGGAGGGTGGTGCAGTTGGACGTGGGCTTTTATGGCCTCTTTAAGACCGCTGATAAAACATTCTGTGTAGAACACATCTGAGAGACCCCTAGTGCGGAAGGCTAAGGCTTCAAAGGCTGTAATATATTCATCCAATGTGCCAGTCTGTCGGAGCTTAGTAAGATGACCCAAAAAAGAAGATTCCTGGTCAAACCGGTCTGTAAGAGCTTTTTTGAATTTGTCCCAAGTCAAAAAAGGTGCATTGCAACGTTGATGCCATTCCCACCATTGCCACCTTTCATTGTCCAAGTACATGCTCCCCACCATAAGCTGAGTCTCATTATCTAGGATGTTATTTAGATTGAAATACTACTCCATTTGTGCTATCCATGCCATCGAGTGAGAACCATCAAATTTATGCATATCCAACTTGGGAGGTCTCGGACGGGATTGTTGTTTTTGGGGGCCCCAGAGGTGAGGAGAATGGTTAGACTCACCCTCACTGTGTCCATTGCCAATATACACCTCCTCATGGGCTTCCTCCTTGCCCTTCGGGATTACACTTGGGATTAATATTGTTAGATTGTTAAGCTGAGTTTGGAGGGATTGCAAGGTTTGTTCAAGTTTGTCCATCCTCTCATTGGCCATAGCTTGAGCTCTAGTTTCTACCATGCACCGACCAGATGCTCTTGAAATTTGGGACCGCCAAATTTTTTTTTCACTAAGACTTGAATGGTACCACCGTGCTCAGCTCGTCGTCCTGATTCTGATGGGCTAGATCACCAATAAGCGCCCCGGGAGATCTCAGACTTTTTTTTTTTTTTTTAAACTCCTAATGGAGTTTTACTCCTTCCTTAGCAATACTGCAGTCGCTGAATCCTCAAAATGCCAATGTTGTCAAAAGTCCTGCAAAAATCATGCTCCAGTATAGGAACCCCACACAACTACTCAGATCAGGTGGATCTGAGAGATCTGAATGGCGGATTGGATAGCTCTGAGCAGCGGAATAGATTGCTACTACGGATCTAATGGATCTAATAGATTGGACTGTTGTCTGCTACTGCTCCACCCTTTTGCGCAAGTGGATCTGGCAAAGATGATGCGTGATCCCAAGATAGAAAAGGGAACTATGGTCTCGAGGAGTGCTATAGATCGCAATATACATAAGGGTCTGACAGTAGTATTCGGCCCAATGTTTCAGTGCTCTAACTAAGGAGGATCAACCGTACCCTTAGTCGTACAACCCAACTACCCTATCGTATGGGCGAGTAATCTCTCCGAGTGTTGTTCTTGGTGTAATGTAGCAGCAAGACAGCCGACGGTTTATCTATGGCTAGGTTGCAGAGGAGCTAGGGGGCTTCCGATATACCCAGAATGTACGTGGAAGACAGTTCGTATGTGGTTCTGTCTAATGCGCTACTACTCGAAGGGGTACCCATAGGGGTTACAAGGGAGTCCAACAAGCGTGACCACCTCTTGTATTTCCTGCGTGCATGCCTCCCCAAATCTGCAGGTTTATGCGCTCAACGACAGATCCCTTGGTTTAAAGACATCAGAACACGTCTCTAGCCAAAAAAAAATATTGCTAAGAAATGGAGATCCCACCGGCCCTGGAAAGTGCTCTAATACCACTTGTTATGCTCTGAACCTGCAAAAGATACCCAAATATAGAATATGCGAAGAAAAGTACCTAGAACATAGAATAGTGAGAGTCAACAGCAAATATTTTATTATTCAGAAAGCAATGTTCACTGGCCTCTTCAAGGAGGAAACCTCCAATAGAGCAGAGCTCGATTCAGAAATAAGACACGACGCTCCTCGCAGGGAGTCTCTATCATTTATATATGACTCATACATGCAATACCATGGGTTTTATTAATACCATCTATCTAATACCAGGCCCATTTGCAACTAACTGTGGTCCCATCATTAATAGCGGGTTAACCACTTAAAATTATTAATTTGGGCTTTATTGACTCTTTATTATGACGTGACCCCAGTACATAAATAAGGGGGTTAGGGTTGGACCCTAACACCCTTGCATTTCAAGCACCATACCTCTTCAGGCACCTCTGGTCGAACTGTCCTATCCTACTTCAAGCTTTGCATTTCAATGCAAAGATTTTGCAACTACGCATGGATCTGTTGAACCCCCAGATTCGGATCTTGCATCAGTGTTTCATGCAGTCTCATTGCAATCTCCAAGGCCTCTGCCTAAATTGTTATCTTCTGTTGTGACAGCGCAACCCTTAGGTGTGGTAGGAGCGAAGCCACGAACCATTCGTTGTGATGCCCATCTGTTAAGTTCTTATTAGCTTCATAGATTTTACACTTCAACCTCTAATCTAATTCCCAAGGTGTCTCGCTTGGTTTCATTATAATTTCCTTGAACCCCACTATCGATTGTGCCTTAGATTTAGGCATACTGAATTCTTTATTCAACACGGTCTGGATGTCCGCCACCCCAGTGTTTGGACTATCATTAGAGTACTTGATGTATCAGGTTAGTGCGTGATCCTGCAAGGCACTACCAATGTTTCCTTCTTCAGGTGATCATTCGTAATGCCTTGAGCTTCCCATACAGCTTTCACAATGAACCAGAACTAGTCAGCATCCTCATTTCCCAAGCCTTTGAACAAAGGTAGCTTCACTGAGTTGGCCATGTTGAACTGCAGTGTAGGTGGAGGTGGTACGGGTGAAGTCGCAGGTGATGGTGGTGAAGTTGGAGGTGGTGTGGGTGGAGGTGGAAGTCGTAGGAAACCTTGTGTTATTAACTAAATAGCACTTCATGGATACTCCTGTGCTACTCCCTCTTCATCACCCAATTGAGGTGAAATCAATGGACTATATTCAGGGCCCCTCCTTCCTTCATTTCTGTAAGTCTTTCCACTTCACGTAGCCCTGAACATCAAGGTAGTTGCATAACCTATTTTTTGCACAATAACATTTTAATCCAGGTATTCAAAGACTTTAAGTACTTACCTTGCAGACCTTTAAAAAAGTGTCGCTTCGCCTCGCTGTAGCTGACTGAGGTATCGACCGCGAATTCAGTCACAAATCCTCCTATGATGCGATCGAGCCAATGATCAACAGTGCAGGCGATCTTATCCTCAGAGACTTCCAGTCTTTGTACTAACTCCAAGGTCCAGAAAATAGGGTTGTAAAGTCTCCACCTTCTTTGGCTATCTACTAGTTTCCCTATCCACTCATATAGCTCAACCGGAAAGGAATAGAAAAATATCTCGTGGATCTCTGTGTATAGGTACCTGTCTAGCCACTATTCCTTTGTCAGTCACAAATTTATGTTCTCCTGCACCGTGAATTCGTGGATCTTTCTATCCAACTAGTCTTTGATCTCTTTCTTAGTTGGATTCCAATGATACGACATCACACATATCTTATGAAAATTTCGGTCCCGACAACAGAACCATTTGTTGGCTTGGTGGGGCCTAACCCAGGTTCAACGTTAGTTAGCCAAACAAATCCCTACACTACTAGCCCTTTCGGCATTGGCCCATGTAGTACGGACCAAAGTCTCACTCGAAGCAGTATGGGGGGATGCTAAAACCAAGTTTCTGCACCCTAAGATGGTCATGATGTCGGTTTATTCCTCTTATCCCTACTTTTGCACAAGTTGTTAAGTTCTAGGGCTTTGTTAGTCTAGCCCTTTATTCCTCCCTTCAGTACCTCCACGAAGGGCTATGATTGGCCTTCACGCAACCCTATCTTGCAGTTCAGGGAATTTCGTGCTGCTACAACATCGTATAGAATGGGTTTCCAAGTTATCTTAAGTTCTTAATTATCTTACTAAACAACCATAGTTAGCACCGCGTAAACAGATATCCTTATTTTTGTTCAATTAGCCAACATATTTACATATATTTGTGCATCACATAAGCATTGTAAATGAAATCCTTACACAATATGACAAGATGTATTAACAGGAAACAAAGACACAAAATTTGTAGAATACTTCTCTTTATTGATATCTTCAGATGATTATAGACTCTAGCTACCTTGCGCACACAGTTGCAGGGGTCCGCGCACTCATCTGCGCACTTCTACCCTAGGCCTCTACACACTCATCTACAGAGCCTCTACCTATGCTACGACTCAAAACTTATACTTTTCTCCTTATCCTCAAGACTTCATACTTCTTAGAACTTCCCTCTTTTTTTTCCTCCTCTAGAGCTTACTTACTTGGCTCTTTTTATACAATCCCATGGTCCGTAGACAATGGGTAGATCTTTACAACTGACTTTTCTTTACAAAATTAAGGGCGAACAACCCTTTATGACTCATGACTATTATAGAAATATTTGGGCACTTCAACCCCAAGCTTATATGTCGATAAACTAGGGCTCATCAACCCCTAAAAGAGTTGTTTCATACCCTAAAAGAACATGGTCATCTGATTACATCATTACCCAAAAGTTCCACCCGAGAAACCATCTAGAAATGGCCTACACTAAACCATACTGACTGCTCCAATAGTTAGGTGTGACGCATACTAAGTGGTACACTGCCCAGGTGCGATGCATACCTATTAGGCGAGGATGGAAAAATTTCCGAGCCAGTTTGCTCGGTGGTTGCTCATGGAATCTTCTAGAAACTTCTCCCATGACACTTGCCTCTCTAAATTCGCCCAGGGATGAGTAAGAGATCCAAGAAATCTCCAAGTGGAATGACACTAAATAAAACTTAGAGATGACTCACACCCCTGCACACATCTATAAATGGATCCCTCATCTAAGAGATCTAGAGGCTGGAATATTGTGAATTGCAAGGAAGTGCTGATAGTTTGTAATTGAGGAAAGAGTATTGTATTGTTGGTGTGATCTTGCTATTTCATGAGGTGAAGAGGGATTGATGCTGGGATGATGATGCTGGATTAGGCAACTAGGTTGTAATTCTCCCTTCTATTTAATAATGTTCTTCAAGTTTTCTTCCATATGATTGTGCAATTCTGAATGTTATCATTTGTGAATGCTATCATTTGTCCATTACATATCTAAGTCTATAATGTTTATGTTGTAATAGGTCAAGATGCTTTGAGGGTTCTTTATTGATGTGTTTCTACAGTTACTCTCCAAGCGGGTTAAGTATGGGGAGGAGTTGCAAGCTCTGTCAAGGGGGAGAGAGATCAAGCAAGGGACTAAGCGAAAGTTCCAGGTTGTTTCCATTGTCTTTCTCTTATCTGTTACACATAGAAGAAAACATTGAATTGCTTTAAACTGTTGTTTCTAGGGTAGCTGCCAAACCTAGAGGGCTAGTCGTTCGACAAGACACTAGTTTTCCCAAAAAAAATTGGTGACTACGCTGGGGACTGAATAGATGTTTGTTTGTTGTTATTGTTTGTTTTATAAACTATATACAGAGCCTGAAGTCAGCCAGGTAGCCTTCGAACTGCTCTTGCTTTGCAATTGCATAGTAGATGAATGTTGCTTCAGTCAATCTCTGGTTTAGTTTATGAATTAAAAATTTGACTTACAAGCATTCTAGATGCCCTTTTGGTAGCTCAGTAACCTCTCAAGATATTCCTCTATACTTTGCTCTTTATTTTTCATCATAGCTCAGCTTAATTCATTGAAAACAGCTGCACATCTGAGCCAAACTCACTTCAGTTGTGCTCCCTGGCCCATCGCACTGTCTGTCACTATAACCCAGTATACATCGCACCTCCCGATTGTGTAAAGTGTAATGCATCCCTGTTTCTATGAAGCCCAGGTGCGATGACTGACTAAGCCCTTTTTCCATTCTAGAAATTGGGGGTTTTTGACCTTGTTTTTAGTCTTGTTTAGTTGTTTAGCTGCTTATGAATAGTGCCTCCTTACTGAAGCCTACTTTCATCACATGTATCAGCCTCCATATATTATGATTAGTGAATGTTTTTTTATTTGTTCATCATTTACAATCCTTTGTTGAAAATTTGTTTAAATCGATTTGTCGCTTTGATGCAAAAAGTGTCGTAAGTGTCATTTTGTGTTGAAAAGAGAAATGTCATGGATTCTTCCTTCCCTGGATAGTCAATTGAACTTTTCGTCATGTATTTGGTTTGATTTTTTTATATTTGAAGTGTTGAAATAATTTTTTTTATTCAAAATTGAGAAGTTTCGTTTAGTCTTCCTTTCTATTTTGAAGAAGAAATTGTTGAAAATGTCGCTTTGAAAGAAATATTTCAATCTTTGCTACATTTAGTTTTCTTTTTTGGCATTTTTCACATTAAGGGGAACAGAAACAAATACATGCATTTTCATTTAGCATTTTTAGTTTGTGTGCGAAAAATTATTTATGGAAATGCACTAGTGTGTGCTCTTTGCTCTTTGTTTGAAAGAATTGTAATCTTCTTTCCCTAGTAGCTAGGATTTTCATTGCTCAAAATAAACAAAGATTGTTTATCGTTGTAGATTGCATTTTAGGAATTTCAAAATCATCATCACACAGTGAACCATTGAAAGGCAAACTTTAAACAAGATCAACTCTAAAATAAATTTCAATGAACCTAACAACGCTTTGGAACTTAACGCAACACATCTAGAGGTCTAGGTTAGAGACATGTGGGTGATTCCTCCTCCTTGATATGACAAGTGCTAGCATGGAATTATGCTCCCTGTACCGTCGTGTATATATTGGGAGACCACAATAGGCTTTTATCCTTTATCCATAGGAAGCTGAATCTGCCACCTTATTGATCACAATGCACTGAACACAACCTTCGGGAAGATTGACTTTCATACTTAAGTCCTTGGTAATTTCTCTTTAATTTATCACCAAGGTGTATTTTGTAGTTTTGTGATTGGTTTGCTAATCCCTCTATCTAGATTTCCAGAGTCACTTTCATTCCTTTTCGACTCTTTAAAAGAAAAGGTCCATCTGAGCACTTATCAATTTAGGCTCATTAAAAATCGGAGGAGACTAGAATCATCTTTAGCTTTTTCTCGACTCTTAAAAATTAAAAAATAAAAGTTGTGCGAAAGCATCATTAAAATTAATTGAATTCGGAATAACATCCTTATTCCTTAGTTGATCTTAGGTTGAGATATATGGAGACAAATATAGGGTCCACCAATCAAGGAATCCCTTTTGAAGGGAATCCTCGTCCTTTTCCTTCTTTGGGAAATATTGGTGCTCCTTATATGGCTACATTATCCCTTCCGAGACTTACTATTGGCCTGCCAGTATGGTTGTTTTCAACCGCGGTGGTTCCAAATGTTGTGATTCCTCCGCAATCGAATCAACCTCCAATTGATACTGAAGTTGACCCTTCGCCTTCTTCTTCGTTTGTTTCTCCCTCCCCTTCTTCCTCTTCGCTTGGGGAAAATAGTGATGCTAGTAACCAGGTGGCTGAGAAGAAGAAGAAAGGGAAGGAGAAGAATAAGAAGCCAATTCAGCAGGGGGGCAACCAAGCAACCATTGCTCTGAATGCATCATCTCATGAAAATCGGCACATTAAACTTCCCAAAGCCAAATTTCCATGCATAATTTGTGCGGGTGACCATTTTTTTCGAGATTGTCCTTACTTTCCTCGGATCTTGAAAGAATGGTCTCCCCATTCACACCATCCTGTGTCATCAACTTCTGGAGATCATGTTGGTAACACACCTTGAACTAGTGATAGTAAAGTTCATGGACAGAGAAGAAACATTAGGTTTCCACGTAGATTATGTGAAGGGAACCATGCCCTTCACCTTTGTCCCTTTTTGGATGAAGCCAAAGGAGTGTTGGATAACCGTCCTGCTTCACCGTAGCGACTTCCATCTGGCTACAAGGAACTCTCCCCAAGTCCTTTACTAGTTGAAAAATCAACTAACTTAAATCAACCGTCGGTCAAAACCACTCTCTCCAAAAGTGAATCTTATGAGTCTATACCCAACCAAAGTCAATAGGTCGAGGTGACAGTTGACCCAATTTCGCCTTCAAATAATCGTACCCTTCCCAAAGAGAGTGAGAACGATACCGTTCAAATTCTTTTTTTTACTTCGGATTATGATGAACTTGGGGGCAATCCACCTATTCCATCTAGACAAGAGGAAAGCCCTCCAGCTCTCTAACTCAAGGGGTTAATTCTTCCATTTTTTTGGTACCCCCTCCAAGTAGTCTATTCACTTCCTTTGATTGGAATCGACTAGCAAGATACTGCCTTCCTTTTTATGTACCTTTCCGAATCATAGTACAAATTTGTAAAATGATCATGTCTAGCACTATTATAGATGAAGGGGCATCAGTGCATATCCTTTGCTCAACTACTTAGAAAGTGCTTGGATCGCCATCGCTTATGCCTATTACACAGAATCTGTTAGGCTTTAACAAAGGAACCAGTCAACTATTAGGAATCCTTCCTAAGTTACCGATCACTTTGAGAAGGAAAACCATCCATTTGAACGTGATGATAGTCCCAGGACCATTAGATTACAATTTACTTCTTGGGCGTGACTATGTTTATAACATGGAAGCTATTGTTTCAACACTCTTCTAAGTGATGTGTTTCCTGCATGAAGGCAAGATAGTCACCATTGACCAACTTTCATTTCCTGGTATAAACACAGCTCCAAGTCAATAATCATCCCTAAATGGTCCACTTACATCAACATTATCACTTGAATCTTCATTCCATCCACCTGATAACCACGAGTAATCTAGTGAATGTAACGAAGCGTAGGGGGCATGAACCCTTGTCTAGTATGTATGCACCCAATTGTAAAGATGAGTTTCCCTGTAGGCTATGTGATTGGTCTGACACACCATTCACCTTTGTCTATTCTGGACGAAGCCAAGGAGGTGTTTTGTCTATTCTGGACGACACCGTCCTGCCTAGCCGCAATGATTCCCATATGGTTACAGGAGACTCTCCTTTTCATCATGCTGGGGGCATGCAAACCATTTTTATTTCCTTTCTCAGTTTTCATTTTCAATTTTTAGTTTTTTCATTTTTCAATTTTTAGTTTTGTCGTTTCAAGCTTACGTAAAAAAATGAAACTAAATCCAAACATAGTTCCCTCATGGTTTGATCTTGTCAAAAAATGAACCCACCTTCAACTAAATAACCTTTGTGATTGCCATTCTATCAGCCTTTTGAACCTTGGTTGTGTACCTCTCATCACCACCATCCCTTTGGCCGATCATATGCTCTCACTTGGTTGTTTTACCCTTTTAAGGAATAGTTGCGATGAGTGGTCTTATTAGCCAGCCTCTTCACAAAATTCACCATGTTTTGAGAAGTTATGAATTCGCCAGTAACTAGTTGCTACCCAGACACCACTCGTTCCTCAAAATCGAGTCTCCTTTAAACCCTTCTTAGACTCATTAAACATGAAAAGTGTAGGTTTTAACCCCATACAGAAATTACCTACATACGAATTCTAGAACACAGAAAAATAAACAATGCGAGAGAATAACACATAAAACACATATACACCAGAGATCTTCCCACTGGATCCCAAAACCAGGACTACCAGCTTCATTTTTCATTATGTTCCTTTCAATGTTACAATACATATTTATACATGCCGAAGCATCCAATACCATGGACCGAAAACCATCGCATCCAATACCATGGA
>APFE031161484.1:200213-223614 GCA_000404065.3 Pinus taeda | reverse complement strand
CCTAAAAGAGTTGTTTCATACCCTAAAAGAACACGGTCATCTGATTACATCATTACCCAAAAGTTCCACCTAAGAAACCATCCAGAAATGGCCTAAACTGAACCATACTAACTGTTCCATTGGCCAAGTGTGATGCATATTGAGTGGTACACTGCCCAGGTGTGATGCATACTGAGTGGTACACTGCCTGGGTGTGATGCATATTAATTAGGCCTTCTATAGCGTGCGATGGGCGAGGATGGACAAATGTCCGAGACAATTTGCTAGGTGGTTGCTCATGGAATCTTCTAGAAACTTATCCCATGACACTTGCCTCTATGAATTCACCCAGGGATGAGTAAGAGATCCAAGAAATCTCCAAGTGGAACCAATTGTAACAAGTGGAATGACACTAATCAAAACCCAGAGATGACTCACACCCTTGCACACATCTATAAATGGATCCCTCATTTAAGAGATCTAGAGGCTAGAATATTGTGAATTGCAAGGAAGTGTTAATAGTTTGTAATTGAGGAAAGAGTATTGTATTATTGGTGTGATCTTGCTATTTCATGAGGTGAAGAGGGATTGATGCTGGGAGGATGATGCTAGATCAGACAACTAGGTTGTAATTCTCCCTTCTATTTAATAAAGTTCTTCAAGTTTTCTTCCATATGATTGTGCAATTGTGAATGTTATCATTTGTGAATGCTATCATTTGTCCATTATATATCTGATTCTATAATGTTTATGTTGTAATAGATCAAGATGCTTTGATGGTTATTTGTTGTTGTGTTTCTACAGGTACTCTCCAAGCAAGTTAAGTACGGGGAGGAGTTGCAAGCTCTGCCAAGGGGGAGAGAGATCAAGCAAGGGATTAAGCGGAAGTTCCAGGTTGGTTCCATTGTCTTTCTCTTATTTGTTATGCATAGAAGAAAACATTGAATTGCTTTAAACTATTGTTTCTAGGGTAGCTGCCAAACCTAGAGGGCTAGTCGTTTGACAAGACACTAGTTTTCCCAGAAACAATGACACCTCCGTGCTACACAACCACAAAATGCAAAGAATTTACAAATTTATTACAAAATTTGACCCAAAACATGGGTTTTAGCCCCAAAACTATCCTTGGGGGATCTCGTTCCCAACATCCCACTTCAAGAATAAGTCACCCATACTGAATTCATTCTTACTAGCAGACTTCTTGTCGAACCACCTCTTGATATGACTCTGGTGAAGTGAAAATTTTTATTGTTCTTTTTGGAGCTTGTGAAGAGTGTCTATCCTACGTTGAACCAATAAGCATGGCTTAGCCTAAGATTGTTGTGAAGGTTGAAGGGAAGGAAATAGATTTTCACGGGTAGGATGGAATCTTTTCCATACACCAGGAATTAGGGAGAGGTGTTTAGAGAATTTTTTGGCGTCACTCGGTCAACCCATAAAACATTCACCAAAGTGGAGTGTCAATTCCTATGTTCAGAGAAAATGGTCTTCTTGATAATGCGGATGAGTTTTTTGTTTGTAGACTCAGCAAGACCATTTCCCTACAGATATTAGTTTGATGAATGTTTCAATACAATTCCATTTTCCAATGGAAAGATATCATTTTAACAAAGAGAAATACATTTCAATTTCAAAAACAGTTGAAGTCAGAATGTCGAACCTAGAAATGATATTCTACTTAAGGAAGTTGATGACTTCTTGATCATTCACCTGTTTGAGTGAATTACTTCTGTCCACCATGTAAAGTAGTCGGTGGTAGTGAGGATGTAGCAGTGTTGCTTTGATGAGTGCAAAAAAAATCACCAATCACATCTAAGCGCCATTGTTGAAATGGTTCTTCCACTTGAATAGGTTGCAATGGGGTGGCTGACTTCTTTCCTCTGTTGTCACATCTTTGACAAACCAGACACTTGTGGGGATAAGCGTGAGAATATTTTAATAATGTGGGCCAATAGAAACTATCCCACATAACCTTGTGCGCATTTGTGCTACCCAAAACGTGTCCCCTCTCTAGTCCATCGAGAAGATCACACAATACATTTTTAGAATCGTGTGCTTCCAAGAATCTGAGCAAAAATCTATTATGATGCTTCCTAAAAAGCACCCCATGCACCAATTTTAACCTGAGTTCCCTCTTCTATCATGCGGATAAGTGAGAGGGCAAGGTGCCATGCTTGAGATAATCGCACACATCTATGTACCAAGATTTCACAATGGTAGTGCGAGAAGCTTTCTCAACATTGTAAGTTTTGATTTCATGCTCCCAACCAGACGAATATTCTTCTTTTGCATCTACTACTTCTTCTGCTAGCCAACAAAGACCGTGGCCCTTCTAGCTTGAATTATGAGTCATGCTCCTGTAAACCTGTCATCCAGTTTGCTCTTCTCTCACCCAACTCTTGTTGAACAAACATTGATTTGACAGCTGAGTGTGGCACAATGATAATGCAATGGTTCTTCAAGAGATAGGTCCAGAAATGCTTTACTACCTTATAAATTGTGTATGCCTTCTTATCAATGGTAGGGTAGCTGAGTTTGAGCCCTTCAAGGCTGGAACTCATGAAATATATTGGTTTCTCATTATTCTAATCATCCTTCTGAGTAAGCACTATGGAAAGATAAGTATTAGAAGTGAAGGCGTAGATTAGAAAATCTTTGCTAAAATCTAGGTTATATAACGTGGGTTCCTCTACAATTATTTACTTACTACGGGAGAACGCTTCCTTTCCCCTTTTATGCCATTTTTATATCATGTCCTTCTTCACCATCTCCTATATGGGTTTAATAATATAATCATAATTGGAGATAAAATTGTAGAGGAAATTGATCTTTCCCAAGAAGGACTACATAACTTTATTTTTCATTGGGAAGGGAATCTGTGTGATGGATTTGACCCTTTTGGAGTCTACTTTAATCCCACTCTTTGTGATAATATAGACCAATATATTTCCCTTAGGCATTTCAAAAATATTCTTTTTGGGATTAAGGGATATCCCATATTTGCGACATCACTCAAAATTTTTCTTCAAATGATGCAGGTGGTCAGATCTCTTCTTGGAAAAAGTTGTTACATCATCAAGATACACCATTAAGATCTACCTGATGGGTCCACGAAATGTGATTCCCATGGTGCGTTGAGATGTCACACCAACATTGACTAGCCCAAATGGAATTATTCTAAATGAGAATGTGCCCCACTTCATGCGGAATGTAGTTTTGAGTCTGTCAGGCTCTGAGACCAACACCTAGTTGTAACCTAAATATTTGTCTAACAAAGGAAACATCTCTAACCCCAATAGTTTATGCAATATCTACTCCATAGATGGCATACGATAGTAATCCTTGTCAGAGGTGTGATTCAAGCTGCAAAAATGTACACACAAGTAGATTTCCTCTGACTTATTCCTTACTGAGACCAGATTTGATACCCAGGTAGAATGTTGCACTTTATATATGATCTGAGCATCTAGCAATTTCCTCAATTCCTTTTGAATCAAGGGCTCAAGCGTTGGGTGTAACTTTCGCAACTTCTATTGGAAAGTCTTGGCCCCTTCTTTGATTGGAATAACATGTTGGATTATATGTGTTTCATAGGTTTTGAACTCGTCATACATCCATGCAAAAACATATCGGTACTGCTTGAATAAGAATATGAAATATTATCACTCATGTGGTGTACAACAAGTATCGAGATTGGAAAATTTTAGATCTCTCTCTGTTCCAAGATTTATTTTCTCATGTGACAACATTGAGCCATGGGTTTTTGTATTCACTAACCCTCAAAAGTGATTCTGTAAGCCATATAGCTTCTCAAGTGATACCACGCCTTTTTGCATGGGTTTTTCTTTATTCGCTTGGGTTTCATACTACAATGCTTTCTCATGCTCGTCTTCGTCAATAATTGTGTCCTTGAATACATTAGCATTCGACATAAAGGATAGTATCTCTTTCTTATTCCCTTTTAGATGAGGTGACGCATAGTGTATAGTATCATGTACCTATCATACAACAATTTATGAGTCATCTACTACTTTGAGGACTGCAACATTGATGTCAATGTCTCTTTGCAAACCCAAGATCAGTGCTTAATATTTTGCAGTGTTATTGGTGCACTCAAATTCCAAGAGGTTGGAGAGTTAAATGTTTTCTCTGTTGCAGGTCTATTAAAACACAACCAGCTGCAGAGCCCTCTTGTGCCTTAGAACCATCAAAATATAGTGTCCAAAGATCGTATTTACAAGGACTATGTACTGCACTATTACTACTACTACTAATTGTACAAATATTATTTTCACCAGTTGGACTAGGACAGAGTTCCAACTGTGTTTTAGGTGGGACTGGGGATGGTTGAGCAAGAGAGCACCCCAGATCAGTTTCAAGAAAGCAATCTCCAAAGATAATATATGTGAAATCCATTGGCTCATTTTTTCCTTAGAAGGGAGTAACTATGTGTTTCATGTACGCTCTAAGTTCACATGTATCTGGTTATTTCTGCCCTTGTATGGAAGCCACAAATGTGACCAGTCCATAGAAAAATACCCTTGTAAATTGCTAGACCATTCTCTACTCAAAAATGCATCGTATGCTTCTAGAATGTCCACAATTATTGTATTTATACATTCATGAACTCGTTGGTTATATGATAAGCGAATAAGCACATTTCAGAGTTCACCAATAACGTAGAAATGATTATGTCTAGTTTAATGATCTGTGAAGATTCTGTTTTTTCCAATTTTGCATTGATTTTCTTTGCTACTGATAAAGGCATTACATTTACAGATGAACCGGAATCAACTAAGAAATTGTGCACATTATAATTGAAAATTTCAAACATTAATAGAGATGGAGGGCAGAGTGTGTGTGTATATAACGTTAAAGCATTAAGTATAGATTCAAGGGAACCAGAGGACATATGAGATCCCTTTTGTGAAGAAGCGTCCTTAGCTGAGGTGGACTATTCAAATGCATGGACAAGCAGTTCCCACTGGCTTGTGATATTTGTCAATTTGAAGAGTGAAATATTCACACGAGCTTTCTTCATCTTATCAACTATGTTATAATCCAGAGCAGAATACATTTTTGAAGTGTCTCGAGGAGTTTCTTTATCTACTACTTCTGGAATTATGGGCTTACTTTTTCTATTCACTGAAGTATTTTTCGTTTTAGCCGCATTCCGAGTCTTTCTCTAAGTGGTCTGAGATGATTTGACAGGTGGTGTGATCTTCCTCATCAAATTATATTTCAATTTCTACTTCATCAACTCTTGTGCGAAGATTGGCCCTTAGCTTCTCAAGTTGAATCGAGTGTTATGTTGTTGATTCAGGACCTCACTCAGTGGTTTTTCTTTGGCACTCTTCTTCTTAGTTGGGAAAACAAAACTAAATGTGTTTATTGTGTGTCTGACATTCAAAGTTTTGTTGGCTACAACATTCTCTTCCTTCTCTTCTACAGGCTCATTCTACTCATCTGAAATCATTGTATTAATAATGTGCACAACAAAAGCGTTCACGTTGTGGTTCCATTACGGGCATGTCTTCTCCGAATGATACTCTTGATGAAAGGAACAATATTGATCCATGCCCATACTTCCAACATTCAGCACAACGTTCGAGCTCTACACAGACTTGGACAGTTGGCTGTTGTTATTGCCAGAGTTAGTAGCCCTTCTTAGATCTTGATAGTGTGGCTCAAGGTCTCAAGATCAGTTGCTTCTTTCTCCTTGGCCTTACTTACAGAGGCCTAAGACCTTTTACCAATGTCTTTAAGTCCTTCATTGATTCGTCATCTGTGATGAATCCAATTACACGTAAGTTGTTTTCAACTATGATTTCCTCCTTGAAATTTTCATCCAAAGTTGGTTTCATGGTTCTTTTGACGAACTACGCAATGCTTGTTGGTAAGGTAGATGTGAAATAATCGATGGTGATGGAGTCATGAGATTTCTTGTCTTTCAAAAATATATTCAAGATATGGTTAAAACTCTAATTGAAATATTTCACTTTCTTTTTCTCTCATACTTCCCAGCTCTCTTAAAATCATGGTTGGGGTTTTATTATCAACAAATTTATCCAGAAACGGTTTCTTAAAACCCCTCCAATTCTAGATGGAGTTTGGAGGAAGTTTGTGATATGGTACAATTGCTCTGCCATCTAAGGTACACAGAAAAATATACATGAAACATCATCTTAACGTACCTCAAGCATTTTCAGATGCAGGTAGAAGTTGTCCAGGTGGTCCTATGCCTTCACTTCTTTGTCAGGGTCATATTTCATTAAAAAAAAATTTAGGTGCCTCGACATTTTATGTAACGCACCCGATAGTGCAAGTGGGAATTGAATCATCTAGCCTAGATCTCGGTTTGCCATGTCTTCGTCACTTTTCCCCCTCTTCTTCAAAATTTGATTGATCTTTTTCTTCTTATTCACTGCCTAACCCGCGAAAAGTATCATCCGAGAGTACCATGTTATCATCATCACCACCGTTGAAGGTTGCAAATGCTCTAGTTTTTCTATGTTCTATTCAGATGTTGCTAACTCTTCAAGGCTGGCGAGAACCAAATATTCAGCTATTGAGAACACTATCCTAGTGGGGGTGGTTGGGTTCTTCTTTAGAAAATATGGAACATTATGTACTCTAAGTATCAATCCAATAACTCTTGCAAACTTATGGGTGATAGGGCAAATGGCCTGAATCTGGTCGTAAGAGATCTCACAAGTTTGTACAGTATTGGGCTAAGAAGGATTACCAACTTTCGGAATATGCGCAAGGGAGGTGTTGGGGATATTACTTCCTTGACCGAAGGAAGTATGATTTGGGTGGGTGAGTTTATTAACCATAAAAATCTGATTTCCCTCCTTCTTGTGCCAGAAATGTTGATCGTGTTGGACCCACCAACATTCAAGGGGTCTCCCCGATATGTGGTGTCATTTTCTTAAAAAAATTTCTTGGCTCTAACTGTCAGCAAGAGAGAAGAATGAAAATGTGCCTTCGAAAAGTAAGTGAGTGTGCCTAGTAAGTGTTCGGTTGTAAGTGTGTCAAGGTTCTTCTATTGCAGAGGGAGAAAATAAAGTGAGCCTCTAAGAGAGAGGTAATAGTACCACCCTAGTAGAGACACACGTAACCAGGAAGGATCATCCTAACATCCAATGGAATATTCCATTAATATGTGATGGTCAATACAACTAATCAATAAGAAATATTTGTCTAATATCTAACATAATAGTCCACAAGGATGTGATAGAAATAATAACCATTACAGCACATTCTCAATATAATAAGTAATAACATAACCGAAATAGTTCAACTAATTTAGTACAAATGAAAGTAAACATGAATTACACACATCCAAATAATAGTCTTACATATATTCATATTCCATGCATGAAGAATGTGTTTCCCATGAGGCTTCTTATATTAAGTAAAAATTCAAAGACACATGCATACAATGAACACCACTAGCTCCATTAGTGGAGTATTATAGCCACTCCTTACTCCCAAAAAGAACTATCCTTTCTCTCTAATGCTTTGCGGTGGGAGCCAAGGTGAAAAGATCCTTTCTCATACAGTGAGGGTGTATACATATAACTAATGAGGTGATGCTTCACTTTCCTTGTGACTCTTAACTACCCTCAAACTCTTTGACTTCCTATGACTTTTTTACTTTACATGACTCTTCATATTTTGAATGTATCCTTTGGACTTCCACTTTATAATACATTTTGAATAGATAATTACATAACCCACAATGGTGATGTGGCATATGAAAACTCATGACATGACATGACATGACACTGCTAACATGGACTGCTTGATGAGATGGAAATGTCAAGCCACTTTTGTTTCTACTTGCTACATGTTTTCTTGAGGATACTCTTATATCCACCTCCTTATGGATTAGAGGTAAGGAGTCTTTAATGGTATCAAGTCTTGAGTTATGGTCGCAAAATGGTGTCCCTTTTGTCTTCTCTTGATTCATCATCTTGCATAATCAGATACACAAGTGTCTTTCAACATGTTTCCCTTATCCATCTCCTTCTACATCATCTTTTCATGGTATGGTAGAGTAATTGTATCTGCAATTCACTCATGACGAAACGACATCAGTCCAATAAAAATCCCTAGTCTAAGATGGCTCGTGTCGATCAACTAGCTGAGCTGGAACCAAATTGTAGGCTAGGAGAGAGACTTAGTGACTACACAATTGCATAGTTCAGGAGCTCAAGGGTGAAGCTTGAGCCTTGAGATTGCGCAATGTGTAGTTTAGGCTAGATAGATGAAGGCAACTATGTAGCTTTAAGGCTTATTGGGCTTAGCTGATGGGTTTTGCACTGCAGGGGCCAACTTCATAGTTTTGGGAGGCAGAGAAGACCTGGAGATTGCACAATTGTGCAACTCAAGAACTCAAGGGTTGATATTGAGCTTAGAGACTGAACAATGCATAGCTAAGGCTAGGTTGGAGGGTTGGGTTGCACAATTTTGTGGGCCAAGGTCTGGGCTTGATCACTGGAACTGTGCAGTGCGTAGTCCTAGGAGGCAATAAATGTGCATTGTGTGATGGAAAGAGACAAGGATGTATCTTGAGGGTTGGAATTGCACAATGCATAGTTGGGGAAGGCTGAATGAGGCTAAGTTGCTAGGAAATTTCTAAAAATTGGCTAAGTGTGGGGTCAGTGAACTGATGTGATAAATGACATGACTTGACTGTGACCACACTTAAACACTTAATGACACAACAACATAGATCATCCTTGACACATAAACCACACACCCCCTTAGTACGACAACTCTGTTATGACTTACGACAAGTGTGACACCAAAGATACACTTTGCGACGAATGTGACGACACTTGTGTGACAATGCTTAAAACCTTTGGAATGAGTGTGACAAATGTTGACATGGTTACATAAACTCATTTGCACAAAGATAACCCCTTGAAATCACAAAAAAAGATTCCACACATTATGCGATAGATAACATGCGAGAAGACAACATTTTTCCTTTCTTGCAAAAGGGACCAAAACACTTAAATAAAACACATGAAATGGACTTCAATGTTTGTGACGAAAAAATGCAAGACCAAGGTAGGCTTCAAAATTTGGTGCGGGCCAAAATTTTGGAGGGTGTTGTAGCAGTGACAACAGAAATATACTTGTGGGATTTTTTGGTTAGATGATGGATCCAACTGTGATCTATTGTGATAATCAGAGTTGCATCAAGCTCTCTGAGAATCTAGTATTTCACAATTTATCCAAGCATATAGATATCCTATATCATCATTTGTGGGACTGTGTGTAGACACAGATAATGTTGCTACAATATATTCTGACACAGGAACAATATGATGACATTTGACAAAGGCTTTGTCAAGAGGGAAGTTCAGATTCCATAGGTGCAAGATAGGGGTGGTTGATAAGCCCTTTCTTGCTAAGAGGGAGTGTTGAGAAGTGTAGCAAGAAAGTCTCAATTTGATTTAGCCTTGGTCAAATTAAGAAAATTCAAATTTCCACATCACCAGACAACTTGGAGGCAGTTAGCTTTTGTTACATGGATCTTGTCACTCATTTAGCTCAGTAAATTCGAGTTAGACGGCTTGGAGTTCATTTAAGCATGTGTGATTGCTAAATTTTAGTAATCCATGTTAGTTATTTCTAGTTGTGTTCATTTAAACTAGTTCTAACAGTTAATGGAACTAGTGGAAGGTCAGTTGTGCAGTCGGAAAACAATCTAACTTAGTAATCATCTAGTTAACTGATAAATTAGCTCAAAATACCTAGTGCATGCAAGGAATTCAAGTTCCTCAACTGTGGTGGAGATTCCAAGGCATTTTAAAAAGCGATTGTAAACTAATTTGAGTGTACATGTGCTGCATACAATCAAATGATCATTACTTGGGAATTGCTCAATCAATTGGAGGAAATTTCTTAAAAAAATATGGGCTAATTCCTTAGGATTTGCGCAAGGAATTAGGGTCTCAAGCAAAGGTAGAAATTGACTAAGTTTGGGTTGGAGATTCTCATTGAGTAGAGAGATATGTTACTCACTTGTAGGTTGTGGTCAGAGCGGGAAAGAAATTGTAATACATTCTTTATTCATATGATTAATGCAAATATGATTGAGGGGCTTTTCCCAGTTGGGTTTCCCTAGAAAAATATTGTGCATGTGTGGTTTTTCTTATTGCATATTTTTGAATGTTGTTCTAGATTGTGAATTAAATTATGCAGATCAGTAGAGTAGAATTGTGTCTCTTGATTTAGATTAAAATTTCTTGAGTAGTTGCAATTTTATCACCATATTTATATGCATCTTTCCTCACAATACTAGCCATTTCAAATGCTTGTTGACTCGTATCCTGTTGACAATGTTGTACCGACCAACATGTCAAGGTCATCTCCCTGGTAAGAAGTCCCAATTAGACCTTAGGCCGTTTGGTGTAGGATTCCCAACAGTGGGTCGTAAGGTAATGCCTTGATCGCAATGTCGCATAGAGACAAGTAAGATAGCTCTGTTAGTAGCAAGGGTGTGACTAATGTAGTGAGTCAAGGAATGAGTATGAGAGGTTCCAACACTTCGAAGGGAGAGAAACGTGAAGGTGAGTTCTAGGTTGAAAGGGATCAGTCCCAACTCAATTAGGAACACACAACACAAAGGACATGCCCAACTTCTGGCAGATCAGTCGACACGGATGTGGCAGTCAAAACATACAAGGTAAGATAACATGAACAACACTCACAGATCAGTCTGGATATAGAAAGGTTCATGAGAAAGGTCTATTTGATGTCCTCCAGAGCAGTCGACACGAATGGTGACAACATTAACAATATATGCAACACATTAACAACAAGATTCATATAATTTCATACAAATCAGTTCATATACAAGTACATAATTTAAACAACATATATCATTAAGGCAAACAGAACAATCCAACTACAATAACAACATATGCATGAAAATGTGTTGGCTCTTATTATATAAAGTCACAATCATACAGTACATCTATGTAAACCTGCTAGCCCCAACAGTGGAATGTTATAGCCACATCTGCCTGCTCCTCCAAAGAGATGTACTAGCTCCGTGCAGTGGAGAAGCTAAGGCGCATTACAATACTGTCCAAGCCTTCTTCAAGATAGTCTTAGTAGAAGCTTGGATGACCAAAATCCTATATAATGAGTTATGAGACTCTTCACCTACTCTATGACTATTACATTCACTCTTGACACTTTACTTACACCTGACATGACTCAACATTACAATGCAAATGTACCCATATGAACAATGGCTTGAACAAGCCAAAATAGACACCACTCTCACTTAGACAACTATAGAAGTCCAACTACTCGACATCTTCATGCTGATCAACAGTAACATATTGGTGCCAAGATTGGTAATCTCTGATAATGTCTGTGTGTTCTGTTGTGACATCCGTTTGGAACCTGAACCTTTTCTCCATGGCATCCGGGTACACTGCTTGGGATCCTGTGTCCAACTTATCTGAAAGCATGCGCCTCGTTGTCCTCAATGTGGCCAGACCAACAACATACTTGCGCATGATCTCTACACTGATAGGCAAGTCTAAACTGGTGGTGATGCACATCAACTCGTCGAAGTATGAGTCAAGCTCCTGTTGTACCTGCTTCTTGGTCTTTTCTTGGGTGAGAGTCCCAAGTGATGGAATCGCTTGTGTGTGCACCATAACCTCCATGCTCTTGAATTCTCATGCATGGGAAGCTTGTATGCCAATGATGAGTTGTGGTAGGTCCTCATAGTTCTGGATCTGACTAGGGATACATGCTTGCAGCTCAACCACATTGGCCCTCATCATCTTGGGAAAATGAAGTGGGGCTCTCTTGTACTTCATCGTCCATGCATGCATGTTGTCAATGACAACATGTATGTTCTTCAAGATGTGATCTCTTCTCACACATCGATGCTGCCATCCTGAAGATGAACAACTGCTTGATGCATGGTACCAAACTTGGACTACAATGCTCACATGATTGTGTCCAAGGAAAATACTTCATCTAGTATTTCCTTCTTCAGTTCATCTCAGGTGGACATTGCCACCAAGTCTCCTCCTTGCTTGGCCACCTGTAGTTCCTTTGCCATTCGCTCATTCTCATCTATGAGGAAGTGAACAATGGAGCTAGTGGCTTCGACATACACTCTAGTTGCATCATCCAAAGTTGCTGGGTCCTTGAGCACATCAATCACAATCACTTGTTCTTCAACTTGCGTTGGGGATATTTGGTCCCCCAGAGTTGGTACTCTATTAGGTTGCACAACTCTATGTTGATATTCATAAAAGGAGTTGTTGCGCATCTCTGCTTCCAGCTGACCACCAAGGATCTCAGTGCCTCCTTGGTCATTAGAGACTTGCTCATCATCTCATGCATTGACGTGGGCGAGTTGACCTCTCTATGGTGAGGCATGAGGTCAGTGTCCTGTTCCAACTCGGTTGCTCCATGTCTGCATCCAACTATTCAAGGGTCTTTTCTATCTCATGAGAAAAGTCTTTCCCCAGCAAGGGTTCACCCTATTCTACTGATGCCAGTTGTTCAGAAGAATCAACTACTTGTATGGGCACTGCTTCGTTTGTCTTCATGTGATGTACCCCCTACTGAATTTGTTGTTGTTGCGCTTCCTTCTCATGTTGGCACAGCTCTTGTTATTTTTGGAGTTGCTCTCTCATCTCATGCAAGTCCTTCCCTGCTTCTCCCATTCTCTTCTTCTCCCTCTTCCTTCACGCGATACACCTATCGCGTTGCTGCCTCTTTGCTTGAATAGCCTTAGTTGCTTGTTCTACAAGTGGATCTGCTCGAAACTTGCAGCTTTGTTCCTCCTCCATGTGGTTGACAATATTTCTCTTCCCTTTTTTGCGCACAAGTATGCTTGGCTCTGTTGCCTTTGTTGTTTCTACTACTACTAGTGTTCTCCGCGGTGCTGCTTCATGTTGTCATGCTAACCATTCTATGGAGAAATCGACCTATTTATTGGGTTTGGAGTAATGGTAACAATACCTCCATGAGTCTTCCTCGGTCCAATGAACATCCCCATGGATCCAATTGAACTGAACTCTCATGTAGTGATCCTTCACAATGCAATGTGGGTCATACGGGTTGCTTCAAAGGTCGAACGGGTACTTCCTCATTTGTTCAACTTCGACATCCACTTGCTTGACGCTTTGGATCTCGTATAACCCAATCTCTAATGGAAGAGTGGGCCAAGGTGCCTTCTTCTTCCGCTGCAGCCTAGCTGTTAATCCTGCTGAAATATGATACGCTACTTCCTACATGCTAAGCATGTCTGAAGCAAACTTTGGCATAACATGCGGAGGCTTCTCTGCACTGAACATTCGGATGAATGTGTCATCCTGTGAGGCATACCAATCTGCAATGCCTAACAATGCCTTCATCGCTTTTCTGACATGCAGGGTGGATCATCTTCGAATATCAACGTGTACACTGGGGTGACAAGATGGTCGGAAAGTCATTTGATCACTCCTCTGAAGCTGCACTAGGAGAATAACTTGAAATATGTCCTCACAATAGTCTCCGCTGGTGACCATGCCCACTCTAAGCCTGGGAACTCATGTTGGGCACAGAATGCATCTAGAATGTAGGTAGACATGTAAATCTTTGCCTGCATGCCTTTGGGTGACTTCCAAGCCTTTGCAACTTGCTCCTTCAGCTAATGAGCCAGTATGTCGGATCAGTTGCACGGTCTTCCTTCTCTAGCCAGTTGGTCTAGCGCGACCACCCAACTCTGAGGGAAGGTCTCAGTGCTCACTTGGCCACTCAGTCGACATGTGAATATGTCTAAGTATTGGTATGCCTTCCTCAATATCTTCGTCTTATAGATACGATTAGGGGTCATCTTGAAACGAGTTGGCTCCTTTACCCAATCCTTTAGAATATCTCTGGAGTAGCCTCTATTGTTGGGCAAGCTAAACAGAGGGGTCATGACAGTCATGGTCTCGTCCATATGATGCATCTCATCGTAATCTTGTGCCCAGAAGGTTGCAAGCTTCATCCCACTAACACTGCTCAAGGTCATCGTCTCAGGGTCAGTGTGAGAGACGATCTAGTGAATCATACCTGTACATGGGAACGCAGGGTATCTGCATGCAATCCGGTATAGGCCAGACTTATGAATGTTCACGTACACCTGATGGTCTTCAAGGTCTTCCCCAAAAGTACCTGTGAATGTTTCATTCACATCTTGCCACTTCAATTTGATGTCCTTGTCTAGATACAGCTTCGTATCTTCGTAGAGTGGCATGCTAGAGGACACTTGTTCAACTGTTGTTCCAACTTCAACACCATCAATGTCCTAGGATCCTATTCTCTTGGAATCCATTGAGACAGATGAACACCTGAAAGACCTAGAAATAAGCAGCATGCATGGCAAGAAATATGTTAGTGAAAACAAAGCAAATTCGGGGAAGGACATAACACATACCTGGGGAAATGATGAGCAAGATTGCACAAATTTCACTGGGAGGCTGAGTGACTGGCTACCAGAACTTTGCAAAAGGCAGTCTGGACTAACTGGGAGGTTGGACTGGCTGGTGGATCTGTGAAATACACAACCCAGTTGGGCAATTGGCTGCTGGGATTGCACAATGCATGATTCCAGTTGGGATAGACTGATGGCCCAGGGAAAGATTTGTGCAAACTTTTGGGCCAAGCAGCCATTGACCTCCAGAAATGCATAATTCAATCTAGGAGGCTAGTGTTGGGCTAGAATGAACAAATCTAGAGAGGAAGGTGAACCTTCCTTCTCCACATTGTGCAATGCAGCCTTGGTAAAGGCAGAGACCGGGCCAAGGTTGGCCTGACTCGCCAACAGGAAACTGAAAGCAAGTAAGTCGATGAAATGCATGGCGACACTAAGTGATATCATAAGTGATAAACAGTGTATGCAAAACATGAATGGAAGATTGAGAAAACATATCAACATGCATGTGGGTGAGGTCGTTTACCAGTTGGGCGAATGTCCATGCAAAATAGTTTCATGCATGCTTGAAACAGAGCTAAGAAAATCTAGAATATATGTAAATGACAACAAGTGTTCAAAGAAGTCAATCAAATAGTACTCACACAAGCAAATACACAAAAAGTGACAGAAATGTTGAAAAAGACAAGTTGAGGCCACTTACTCATGAATAGCTAAGCCGAATGTGTCGAAGAGTCTTGGATGTGTTGTGGGATGTCAGAGCTCTAAGATCAATGTTAATGAATGAGCTCTCATGTATCAAATAAATAAGTTTTCCCTTATGACGCACATGCCACAAATCTAGGAAAAATCGACACTTGGAGGGAAACTTCTAAAACAACTTTGCATGTAGCCCCTGGTTGCTAAAAATAGCTCCCTGAAACATGGGATGTCTTTTGCATGTTGTCTCTTGCTATTCCAGGAAGATCAAGTCATGCATGCATGCAAGTCAAGTTTCCTTGATCCTCAGTAAAACTAGTCAACAAGATTATCCATGCATGTCAGTGCTCAACTACTTGGGAAAAATGCACATTCTTGACTGTAAGCTGGGCTGACTGCCCAAGGGGATTACGCAATTTCTGGGCCCAGGAACTGACTGCTACCGAAATTTTCACAAATCCGAGGCTGCACAACCTACTGATGGGAAAAATTGTGCAAATCCTGCTGGGAGGGCTGGTTGGCAGGATTGCACAATCCTGGAGCCTAGCAGGCTGTCAGAGGGAATTGCACAATTCCTAGAGGGAAGGTTGGTTTCCCTCCAGAAATGCACAAATTTCACTGGGAAGCTTTTCAGCCTGCAACCTATGAGGGGAATGGATCGACTGTGATCAATAGGCTGCCTTTGCGTGAGGAAAACACTGAAGCTTGAGTACTTGACGAAGCAAGACGAAGTGTTGTGTAGAGTTGGTAGGGAGGCTCCAAAACAAGCTAAGGAAAAATTTTGGAGGGTCGTTGTAGCCGCTACAACATATCCCTAGAAATCACCACCTAGTATTATTTTGCATCTTAAACATGTTACAAAATATTTGTATCAGAGGTACAAACAACCACCTTTATTTTTTATTATCCTAATGTATGTCCTATGATTAATAGAAAACACCTATGCGGGTAAATATTAGTCATTTTAGCATTCAATTCACCAACTACACACATGTGCACGTCCTCATTCAATGTACAGATGTGCAAAATAAACAAAAGAGACGCAAAATGTATCAATGTTTCTTTTCCTTATTCTGTGCATCTGTTCTCCCACACAACACTACTTGTTCACACACCTTAAAAAGATGCTTAATCTAGTATTGCATAATAATAATAAGTATTTGATACAGAAATGAGAAATCACAAATGCACATAGTACCTCGAAACCTTGAATGCCAAGATTCGTTATTTCTAGTTTACAAACCGTTATTTTCTAGTCTCAAACTGACCATCCTTGTAATGACTAAGTGTTAAATTATGAATTAAAGTTTTTGTTCCTAGTTAAATTAATTTCATATTTGCAGAATAAAGTTTGATTTTCATCCCCATTCTCCCGCAAATTCCTCACCCTCTGCACATCCTTTATTCTACATAGATTCACATCTCTATCCAACTATTCTCCTACACAAGTAAATTTGTGAAAGTTTTCAATGGAAAAGAGCTTAAAATGAAACAATAAAAGATAAACACACTAGAAATTCCTATATTGTTGTAAGTGTCAAATTACTAATTGAATAAATGTCCCACTACTCTACCCAAATGTTTCCAAAACTTACGCAATTGCATTACTAACGGTTTAATAATACTAATGTACCAAACTGCAAATTAAATGAGGAGACCGCATAATGTATCAATGTATCCTGTCCTAGCCCCACACACATGTTCTCCTGAACAACACCTCTTCCTCACATGCATTAAAAATACACTTAATTGAATATTCAATAATTAGTATTTAATTCAAAAATGTAAGAAGTTAGAATGAATGTGTGGAAGAAATTTTCTTTATGTTCCTCGCTCCGCACACCCGTTCTCCCACACAACACTACTTGTTCACACACATTAAAAAGACACTTAATTTAATATTGCATAATAATAAAAAAGTATTTAATCCACAAATATAAAATCACAAATGCACATAATATCTGAAAACCTTGGATACCAATATTCATTATTTTTAGTTTACAAACCGCTCTTTATAGTCTCTAATTGACCATCCTTATAACAAGTGCCTATTATATTATGAATTAAAGTTTTTGTTACTATTTAAATTAATTTTGTGCCTCTAAAATAAAGTTTCCTTTGCACCCCATTTCCTGCACATACACCATACTCTGCCCCACTACTCTCCCGATGATACCATAACTTACGTTATTCATTTAATAAGGTAGTTGCACAATGTATCAATGGATGTGCAAAAGAAACTTGTTGATGCTAAATTTATATGGAAGACCGCAACATTGTAGATCAAAATTCTTGTTACACTACAAATTAAAGATTTTTTTATTTTCTCTGCACATTTATTCTTATGCCTAACACTACTTTCTTACATGCACTGAAAATAGAAATATTCATAATTTTCCTAGAAGATTGGTTAAAATTGCGAGAACTTAGCAAAATAATATAGATTCAACACACTCTAACGCCCAGGAAAATTCTGTAGGCCCTGGAAAAGGCAGGGGTTAATAATAATAATAACGATACAAGGATTAAAAACACATTTGATTTAATATTGCATAATAATAATACTATATTTAATCCATAAATATAAAATCACAAATGCACATAGTATTCAGAAACTTTGAATAGCCAGATTCATTATTCCTAGTTTACAAACCACTCTCTCTATTTGTTCCTATTACATTACAAATTAAATTTTTTGTTCCTAGTTAAATTAATTTCGCGTCTACGCAATAAAGTTCCCTCTACATCCTCGTTCTCTTGCATATACCATGTCCTCCACACATCCTACGTTCCACACAGACTCGTAGCTTTATGAAATACATGTTAGAGCACTAACCGAAGAAATGTCCCCCTACCCTCCCCCCCCCACTCTCACATAAAGGACGTGCTTAGAAAATTTTGCTAATGTCAGTGTGAGAGCACTCACCAATGGAATGACCACTCACAAAATTAAACCTTGAATACCCAAAATTGGTATTTCTAGTTTATAACCATTCTTTATAGTTTTGCATATTACATTACTAATTAAAGTTTTTATTTGTAGTTGAATTAATTTGGGTCTGCATAATAAAGTTCCCTCTGTACCCCTGTTCTCCTGCACATACCCCTCTCTCCACACATTCTTCACTCCACACAAATTCATATCTCTATGCAATACTTGTCAGACCACTAACTGAAGAAACACCCACCCACTCATGTAAAGGACCTACTCAAAGCATTTTGTCAATGTCATTGTCAGAGAACTCATCAATGGAATGGCCATTCACAAAATGAAACCTTGAATAACCAAATTCGTTATTTATAGTTTACAAACCACTCTTTCTAGTTATGCCTATTACATCACAAATTAAAGTTTTTGTTCCTAGTTAAATTAATTTCATGTCTACAAAATAAAGTTCCTTTTGCATCCCCGTTCTCCCACACATACCTCATCCTCCACACATCCTTCATTCCAGGTAGATTCAAAGCTCTATGAAATTGTTCTCCCGCACAGTTAAATATGTAAAAAAAATTAAATGGAAAAGAGTTGAAAATAAAATAATAAAAGATAAACAGACTAGAAATACCTGTCTTGATGTAAGTGTTAGAGCACTAACCAAAGAAACACCTTCCCGCTCATGTAAAGAACATGCTCAGAGCATTATATCAATGTCAATGTCAAAGAACTCATTGACAGAATGGCCACTCACAAAATGATCCAGACTTATGCAGGAACGAAACAAAATATAGATATAAATGTAAACATAGATATGCAGCAGAAATAGACCTTCATTTTAATAATATCAAAGAACTAAAATATGTGTACAAACAGAATGGAATTAAACTGGCTTAGGCGATGGTAGCTTATGTCTGAGAAGAGACGTGGCGGCTACATGCCTCTAAACTGTGTTACAATGAGGCTCAAGGTCCTTTTTATTATTGAACAATAAAGGAAAAACCTAACCCTAGGAAATGGAAAGCCAAGAGTTTGTGGGCCCCGTTGGGGTTAGTTGGATAGCCAACTTCCCCGGGTTGTAACTTGGTCATATGATCTCTGTTTGGTTCATACAATACCTCATTAGAAAGGTCTCTCCAATTAATACAATATTTTTGGTAAGCCCCTATTAATGGATATGAGTGTGGTACGAACCTCAAAAAAACGTCGTTTAGGGGGTCAAAACAACTCCGGAAGTTCAGGACCCAAAAAACTACTAAAAATAGTAAATTGTGTTATAATCAAGGAAACTGGTCAAACTAACTAGAGGTCGAGGTGGAATAGGTGGGTGGCCAACAATATAAACCTGGATAAAGCCTCCCCCCTTATGAATCAATGGTCCCCATTGCATCCAAAGCCTCCATGAAGTGAGGAAATTCCTGTTGAACCTAGTCCCTAGTGAGCCACTTGCCCCAATGAAGGAGTTGGCCTACTTTAACAACTCGATATAATTGGATCCTCAATTGGTGAGTGTTATTGATCTATGCTTCCATACTCCTATCAGTTATGGCTTGTTTGATACAACTTGGATTGATCTTTGTTGGTGTCATTTTCTCAACAACGTTGGATGTGTCTAGCAATGGGGGAAAGTATGGCCACAACCGGTCCACATTGAATACTAGATGCAGGATAAGGAGTGGAGGAATGTTGAACTCAAAAAAATTGCGCCCTTCAGCTTTAATAATGGTGTAAGGCCCATATCAGAGCAGGAAGAGCTTATTGTGGGCCCCAGTGAGGCACTCATTCTACAAAATGTAACCAAACCTTGTCGCCCACCTGGAACTTGTGTGGCACCTAATGTTGATCATGACACTATTTGTACTTAGAATTTTCTCTATCCAATGTTTCATGGAGATGCTGGAAGTTGTGATAAATAAGCTCAATGAAGTTGTTAAATTTGTCATCTTTAGACTGGACATGAGTTGAATCTTCCTGAGTAGTTGCAAGTGGTATGGTAACATCAATGGGACATAGTGGATGGAATCCCAATCCCACCTAAAAGTGTTTGTGTTACAGATCCATTTGGGCACATCACTCCCATCATCCAGATCAGTGTTTTAGGGCTCATCAAACCCTAATTTCAATTGCTACATGCCCTAAACAAGCAACCTATTGAATGCCTCCTTCCTAAATAGTTTCATGGCCTAAATTCATCCTGAAATGACTCCTTGAAGGACCAGTGTAAGTTGGCCCATGTAAGGGTGCTTTGTAGAGCACTTAGGCCCATGCAAGGGTTCTCTGCAGAGCACTTAGCCCACGTTTACCTGCACTGGGCGAGATTGAGTGAAATTTGCATAGGGTTCTCAGAATATTCCTTGGTTCTAGATCATTCTAGAAGGATTCCACCTCTTATCCCCTCCTAAGAGCTCAAAATTGGATAGGCTAAGGATCCATTAACCTCCTATCCTCTCATTCCTTTCTCCATGGAAACTGACTCTAAGTTTGGAAGGCCATTCAATACCCTTATTTATGACAAAACCTCCTCCATATTCCTATAAATTGAGCACTCATCTAAGTGATCAAGGGCTAGACTTTGATGATTGTAAGGAGATAATGCTAGTTTTAGAATTGAGAATAGTGTAAGTATTGTTATGCTGCCGGATTGTCATGCTTATGATGTGATGTGGATGGAACCAAAGCTAGAGGAGTGACTTCGAATTAGGCTTCATGGTTGTAATTCTTCCTTCTATTCAATAAAGTATTTGCACCTTTTTCCATATGCTTATCTCGATATGTGATGCTTATATGTGTGAATGTATCTGATTCCATTTACTTGTAATCAATAGATCTTTTGCATTGATTGGTTCTTTGTCTTTTGTTAATGTTTACAAGTACTTCTCAAGCATGTTAAGTATGGGAAGGAGCGAAAGGATCGATACAAAGGAGACAAGAGGAAAGCAGAACTACAAGTAGGTCTTCTTAAATGTTTTCTTTGTCATTATAAATCCATAGTCAAAGTTAGATTATAGTTGATTAATCTTTGTTCGAAAGAAAGTGTCGTAAAAGTCTTCTTTTCCTTCGAAGCAAAACTGTCGTAAAGTCTTTGTTCTTGTTAAAGGTTGATTGATTGTATGTGAATTTGTTTCCTTTTTTTCATCATAACATTAAGGGATTAGAAAAGAAAAACTTTCATCGTTCATATTGTAGTTTGTAAATGCTTGAAGGAATAGCTAGGGAAATTGCATTAGATGTGCCCTTTGCTCTGTCTCAAAGATCTGATTTCTCTATCCCTACTAGCTAAGGCTTTCATTGTTCAATTGAATGAAAATAGTTATTATCATATTAGTTTCATTTTAGGAATTGCAAACATACATCACGTGGTGAAACTTGAAAGGAAAATTCTAAAGAAGATCAACTTAAAATTTATCTGAATTTACCTAATGGAGCATTGCCACCTAACGAAAAGCATTTAGATGTCTAGGCTAGAGATGTGTTCCGGCATTGTAAAACATAGCAGTTGCCACTAACTTATCTGCAATACATCCCGAGCGTGATACCTCATTCCACATATGTGAGTATATCGTAGCTCATCCTTGTACCTTCGGGTATATAAGGCGGTTTTACAGTATGTGAAGTATATGGGAATGCTCTCACTGTGAGGTTTTACATTAGACAACACTTATACAGATTGGGCCTCCATGTACTTTCAGGTATATATGGGAGGAAAACACTAGGTTGCTATCCATCCTTAGGTAACTGAGTCGTCCACCTTGTACATTGTGATACACCGAACACAACATTTGGGGAGATTGCTTGCCTGTACTTCTCGATTCGCCGGGAGGTATTCTGCAGTTCACAGTTGCTTTGTAAACCTTTTGCCTAGATTATCCCTTTTTTGTTTTTTTATGTTACTTTGATTAAAATAAAATTAATTGACCGTGGATAACATCCTCCACGCTCACTCCTTAGTTGATCTTAGGTTGAAACATATGGCGACAAATCCGAAGTCCACCGATCAAGAAATTCCTTTTGATGGGAATCCTAGTCCTTTTCCTCCTTTCGAAAACTTTGGTGCTTCTTATAGGGCTACATTATCCCTACCGGGACTTACCATTGGCTTGCCAGTATGGTTGTTTTCAACCTCCTTGGTTCAAAATGTCATGATTTCTCCACAATCAAGTACTCCTCCAACTGGACAAAATCAACCTCCCGTTGATCCTAAACTTGACCATTTTCCTTCTTCCTCTTCACCTAGTCAAAGTATTAGTACTAGTAACCAAGTGGCTAAGAAGAAGAAGAAAGGGAAGAAGAAGAATAAGAAGCAAATTTAGCAGAGGGGCAACCAAGCAATCATTTCTTTGAATGCAATATCTGATGAGAAACCGTCCGTCAAGCCTCACAAAGTTTGATATCCATGTAAACATTGTGCGAGAGACCATCTTCTTCGGAATTGTCCTGATATTCCTTAGATCTTAGAAGAATGGTCTTCTCGTTCACATCATCCTGTGTCATCAACTTCTAGAGGTCATGTTGGTGACACACCATCAACTAGTGGTAGCAAAGTTCATGGAAAGAAGGGTAAAGTTAATTTTCCCTGTAGGTTATGTGAAGGGAATCACCCCATTCACCTTTGTCCCTATCTGGATGAAGCTAAAAAAGTGTTGGATAACTGTCCTGCTTCACTGTAGCAACTTCCATCTGGTTACAAGAGACTCTCCCTTAATCCTTCATTAGTTGATGAATTGACTAAATCAAATCAACCATCAGTCAAACCCACTCTCCCTGAAAGTGAATCCTATGAGTCTATACCCAACCCCAATCAACAGTTCGAGGTAACAATTGACCAATTTCACCTTCAGTTAATCATACCTTTCCCGAAGAAAGTGAATACGATACCACTCAGGTTCTTTACATTTCTTCAGATTTTAATGAACTTGGAGGCAAACCTCCTATTCCATCAAGACAGGAGGAAAATCCTCTCGTTCTAGTAACTCAAGGGGATAATTCTCCCGTTCTTACGGTACCCCCTCCAAGTAGTCTGGTCACTTCCTTTGATTGGAATCGACTGGCAGGATTATGTCTTCCTTCTTATGTGCCTTTCCATATCATAGTATAGGTTTGTAATATGATTGTATATGGCACTATTATAGATGAAGGTGCATCTGTGAGTATCCTTTCCTCAACTGCTTGGCAAGTGCTCGATTCGCCACCACTTGTGTCTGTAACACAGAATATGTTGGCCTTTAACAGAGGAACTAGTCAACCATTAGGGATCCTCCCTCAGTTACCTATTACTTTGGGAGGAAAAATTGTTTATCTCAATGTGATGGTAGTCCTAGGCCCTTTAGATTATA
>APFE031161484.1:184042-198857 GCA_000404065.3 Pinus taeda | reverse complement strand
ATTAAGAATTTCTATTCACATGTTTATCTTTGTTTTATGAATAGAAATAGAGGAAACACTACAATAAAAAAGGTCATTGGTGAGGTTCATGCCTATGATGGACATTTAAGGTCTGTCACCAATGTCATGTATCGTGACAGTGCCTAAAAAGGCATTGTTGTAAGTGTATACACTGATGGTACTTTAAGGGTTGTCACCAAAGCCATTTTTAATGACACTTTTGGTGAGGGTCGTTATAGATCCATTTGGGCACATCACTCCCATCATCGAGATCATTGTTTTAGGGCTCATCAAACCCTAATTTCAGTTGCTACATGCCCTAAACAAGTCAACCTATTGAATGCCTCCTTCCTAGATAGTTTCATGGCTTGAAGACATCCTTAAATGACTCCTTGAAGGACCAGCGCAGATAGGCCCATGTAAGGGTGCTCTGCAGAGCACTTAGGCCCATGCAAGGGTGCTCTACAAAGCACTTATGCCCATTTTGACCTACGCTGGGTGATATTGAGCAAAATTTGCATAGGGTTCTGGGAATATTCCTTGGTTCTAGGTCATTATAAAAGGATCCCACCTCTTATCCCCTCCTATGAGCTTGAAATTGGATAGGCTAAGGATCCATTAACCTCCTATCCTCTCATTCCTTCCTCCATGGAAGCTAACTCTAAGTTTGGAAGGCCATTCAATACCCTCATTTATGACAAAACCTCCTCCATCTTCCTATAAATTGAGCACTCATCTAAGTGATGAAGGACTGGACTTTGATGATTGTAAGGAGATAATGCTAGTTTGAGAATTGAGACTATTGTAAGTGTCATTATGCTGTTAGATTTTCATGCTTATTATGTGACATGGATGGAACCAAAGCTGGAGGAGTGACTTCGAATCACGCATCATGGTTGTCATTCTTCCTTCTATTTAATAAAGTATTTTCACCTTTTTCCATATTCTTATCTTGATATTTGATGCTTATATGTGTGAATGTATCTGATTCCATTTACTTGTAATCAATAGATCTTTTTCTTTGATCAGTTCTTTGTCTTTTGTTGATATTTACAATACTTCTCAAGCATGTTAAGTACGGGAAGGAGTGACAAGATCGATACAAATGAGACAAGAGGAAAGAGGAACTACAAGTAGGTCTTCTCATCTTCTTTATCTTATCTATTGCTTATAGGAAAAGGCTAAAGTGCTTTAAACTGTTGTTCTAGATATGGCTACTTATCTAGGGAATTAGTATTTATCCGTAGATACCAAATTCTCCAAAACAGGTTGTCGCTAGTTGATTTGTGGAGAGATTTTTTGTATTTATGTTGGACATAGGGGAGGCTTTTATCCTATGTGATAGGATGCTTCGAGTTCTAAATGGGTAGGATGTGCATGATCGTCTTGTTGACGACCTCTTTTTGGCCTTCAGTTTGGGGGTGGAAAGTCATGGACTTAGTGAGCCTGGTATGTACTAAGGAACCTATTGTCTCAATCTGAGATAATGGATTTTGGGATCCCAAAGTGTACCCATACTCATTCAAAGAAAAGTTTGGGAGTGGCTTTTGATGTGATGCTCTTCTTGCAAGGCGCCAGAATGGCCATCTTAGAGAACCTGTCGATGACCACGAAAACATAGTCATTTCCATGCTTGGTAGAAGGAAGGCCCGACATGTAATCCATGGAGATGGATTCCCAGGTTAGGCTAGGAGTAGGAAAAGGAGTATACATGCCTTTCTTCTTGATTGTAGGTTTGGAAATGGCACAGGAAGTGCAGGATCTTATGTACTTCCCAATATCCTCTCAAAGATTCAGCAAATAAAAATACCTTTGTAACAAAGCCATTGTCGTTTCTACCCCAAAATCTCCAATGAACCAACTATAGTGTGCCTCCAAAATCATCTTGGCACACTCACTTGAAGGAACATATAGATGTCCCAGGTGGCATAACAATGTGTCCTCGAGGTGAAAGTTTGCGACTTGTTTACCTTCCAGGAGCCTTTGGTATGTGGTGTCGAATTGTAGATCACTCTTGTAAATATGAGGCGATCCCAATGTCTCATGTCCACAAGAGTCGCGCATAATGGTCAACACCATAACCGGTGATCGATTAAGGCAGTCTGTAACATTATTGGTGTTTCCCTTTCTTGTACTTAATTTTAAAATGGAACTATTATAGATATGTGGGTCATTTATAATGGTGATCATTATGTAACTTTTCTTGCATTTGTATGAATTGCAGAGGTTGGTGGTCTATGTGGCTAACTGTTTCCTTCCCCAGAATGTAATGATTCCATTTTCGGGAAGCTTTCACAATTGAACCCATATCTTTGTCACTAGATTCCCCTGTAGGGTAAGCACTGCACCAAAAAACATAGTCAGAGGCATCTGTCTCAATTTCAAATGGTTGTTTCATGTCTTCTATTGTGAACATTGGTGCATAGAAAAGGTGATGATTCAACTCGAAAAATGCCTTCTATTGGGATTTAGACAAAAATAACTTTTCTTTCACTCCTCCCTTGGTGACTTGACTCAAAGGCCAAGTGATATGAGAGAATCCCAACATGAACCTGTGATAGAAATTGGCAAGACCTAGAAAGTTGTGGAGCTCTATTAGAGTGATTGGGGTTGGAGAATCCTGAATAAGTTGTATCTTAGCTAGGTCCACATGCACACCTCTCTCATCAATTACCCCAGATATTGAACCTGGATCATAAAAAAAGTGAATTTCTCCAAATTTCCACACAATTTGTGTTGTCATGGGGTTTGGAGGACCTATTGAATATGGTGTATGTGTTATTCCCAACTCTCACTAATAGTGAGGATGGCGTCGAGATATAATACCACAAAAAAGTTAGTGAATGGTCACAAGATGTCATCCATTAGCTGCATGAAGATTACGGGGGAATTCGTCAACCCAAAAGGCATGACTAGCCATTCGAAAAGGCCCTCCTTTTATTTGAAGGCACTCTTCCACACATCAGAGGGTTCAATTGGTACCTGGTGAAAAATAGACTTCAATTCAATCTTGCTAAAATATTTTCCCCCCTTGAGCTAGTCCAGAAGGTCATCAATTTGTGGGATTGGATGCTTATTCCATACAATGATCTTATTCAACACCCGATACTCAATACAGAGCCTCCAGGTTTTGTCCTTCTTCTATACCAACATGATTGGGCTCCTACAGGGTGATGAACTTGACCTGATGTTCCCTTTCTGCAATAGCTCCTAAATCTACCTCTTGATTTCATAATTGTCCATAACAGAGTGTCGGTATATTGTTCCATGGGTAGCATCGTGCCTAAGGTCAGATCGATGGAATGCTTGACTTGACAGTGTAGGCATACCCCTATGGGTGAGGTGAAGATGTCCTTGTACTCCTCCATGACCTTGTCCATTTGTTGTTTCCATTGTTTAGGACCCCTACCTGGAGGCTGTGGATGTGGCCACAATCTTCCTCTTTCTCTAAGGCTGAATCATAAGGAAGACAAATTTCCCATTCTAGGAAATCATCTTACTGCATTGTTTAGCATAGATTAAAGATAAGGAAGTACGTGGCGCACCTCTAGTATCCTATACAATTTCTGACCCAAAGTAATAAAAAATAACAAGGTCTAGATTCATATACAACATGACGCTTCCATAGGTATGGCTGACCTAATAAAGCATCATATATTTCTAGAGGGAAAACATCGTACAACACCTCATCTTCAAAGGGCTTGGTGCTATAAGGCAGGTGACACTACTGGTTGACACATAGATCTTGCCTTTAGTGGATCCACCTGATGGTGTACAGTTGTGGGTGTAGCATCATTGGAAGCTTCAATCTCTTAACGACCTCATCTAAGATCAAGTTCTTTTTGGTCCCATTGTCAATGATGAACTACACCAGTGAACCCTTTACCCACATTTGTGATTGGAAGAGGTGCTCCCCCTCCTATGGATCCTAAGGTTCCGCCCTTTGGATCTTCATGGTGGTTACCACCACAGTGGGTTCAGTGTCAATGATATACTTTCCCTTGCTAGTTACCTTGTTGGGTTCTGGCTTATAATCAATGCATGCATCTGTCTTTGAGTCTTTTAGCTCAGCCACTAGCGCCTGCTTCATGCGACATTCTCCCGTGTTATGAGTGGGAGTTTTATGGAACTCACGCCACTTACCAATGTATTTCTTCACGTTCCCCTTATTATTGGATTGTGGATTTGAGTAGTTGTTTTGGGGGGTCATCGCCTGACTTTGCCCTTTTCTCTATGGCTTAGGGGTGCCTTTTCTCTACTTCGGGTTCGCAAATCCAAAGTCTCACTTCTTATGCTTGAATTTCTGCTTAATCTTGGTAGCTTATCAGTATGTTGCACCAAGGAGATGTCTAAGAACTCCATTTCCTCCTTAATGTATTTGTGAAAACAATTTGGTACTTGAGCACAAGATGTTTCTCAGAATCTATGATACCCAACTTTGTGGTCAGGGTATGGAAAAGATTTGTTAGCTCATGCACATCTTGATCCCTTTGTTTCTGCAATGTAGTCCATTGTATGTACTTGTCGTCATAGATCCCCATGATGTAATATTGTTCCTTAATGGCGCCTTGTAAAGAATTCCAAGTGGGTGCAACTAAAAATAGTGAAGGTTCTCTCTTGTCCCTCTGTTCATAGTATGTTTCCCACCAATCCTTGAAAGGGGGGAAGATTTGAGGAGTGAAAAATTAATATTTTCCCTATTGGAAAAGTCATGAACTGGAAAATATCCTTCCAACATATTTAACCATCTATCTAGAGCATATGCATCTATCTGGCCTTCAAATATGGGAATGTCAAAGTTGACCTGTACCTTGACGGGAGTGCCACCTCCATAGTGGCTGCCAAATGGAGATGCATCGTCTATGGGCATCCATCGAAGGATCTACGAAAATTTTTCCATCATCGTGTTCCTTTGTCACTCGAGGGCTTCTTCAAGGAATATTTTGAAAATATCTCCTGCTCCCTCATCTTTATTTCCTTTTTCCATGGGAGGTTGTTAGGGTTTTCGAGGTTAGCCTTGCAAAGGTTCAACTAGTTCGAGCCCTAACTCCTTATACCCTGATCTCATTGATGACATGCAAAGAAAAATAGAGAAAGAGTAGACTTCTTTGATACCATTGATCCAGACTTATGCAGGAATGAAACAAAATACAGATAGAAACATAAACACAGAGATGCAGTAGAAATAAACCTTCATTTCATTAATATCAAAGAACTGAAATATGGCTACATACAGAATGGAAGTAAACTAGCTTGGGCAATGGTAGCTTATCTCTGAGAAGAGATGGTGGCTACATGCCTATGAAATATGTTACAATGAGGCTCAAGAGAGTTTTTATTATTGAACAACAAATGGAAACCCTAAACAACCAAAACCCTAACCCTATGAGATGGAACGCCAAGAGTTTGTGGGTCCCGTTGCGGGTTAGTTGGGCAACCAACTTCTTAGGGTCATAAAGTGGTTATATGATCTTCATTTCACACGTATGATACCTCGTTACAGGAGAAATACCATACCACACCATATGCAAACAGTAATAAAAATAATTGTGAATAATTTGAGCAACATGTAATATTAAATAATAGGGTGAAGAACTTAAACTTATAATAACATAAAACAAAATATTAAATATTAGTATTAATAAAGATTAGAATAAACAAATTAAATTATAAATAATGAAAACCAGTGACTTAAATAATAAATAATTAAATAGTCAGTAGTCGGCCATTCACTTTTGCATCCAGCCATTCTCATATTTATACCTACCATTTTCCTTCTTTTCTCCTCACAATTATCCTGATGATGAGTCTGGTTTTAAACTCGAAACGTTGATCATAAAAAAGATGAGCACTGTGGAAAATCCGAACACCTCTCGGGAACCACACCACAGTAATCTGCAATCCAAAAAAATATATATATTAATAACAAAACACAATTTAATGTGGATAATGTGGGTCATAAATGAAATCTCTATCTCTCTTTAGTGAGTGGAGAGGACAACATTCGATGGTGCCAACCACTAGGTCCTCCCATTAGGAGACAACTATTATATATAATAATAATAATAATTCAATTTTAAGGTCGTGGCCAAAGGGAGACACCAAATTGGTGTATGAGACCCCCTTGTTTGTGGGACAAAGGAACCACCTTGGCACAACTATTTCACTAGTAATGTCTACTAAGGAAAACATTCAACGCCAACATGTAGTAAAATATTTCAATGTCAACTATGTCTATAATATGTAAAACAATTGAAAATAAAATATCTCTTGTGGTTACAACATTTTGCATGGTCTAACTATTCTAAATTCTAGAAAAAATGAGTTGTGAATTCTACATAATAAGTGAAACTAAACAGATTCTCAAGGTGTGGAATCTATTGATGGATTCAAAAATAAAATTACAATATTTGAAAGAATTGTATAAGTGAACATTTTATTGGTGTGTTGTTCAAAAGGAAGTAGATGTGCAATTTCTTCCATTTTCAACATAGAGTGTATATATATATATATATTATATTATATATATATATATATTAATAATTATATATATATATATATAATATATATACTAGATATATATATAAAGAGGCAGAGAGCGGGGTAATTCCTTCTATGCTCATTATGGAGTGTGTGTGTATATATAACCAATGTAAAATCATCTTAACTCCGAATCTATCAATTGGTCAGAGGGATAAAATCTCTTGAAGTGAAAATATTTATTGAAGTTTTTCACTCTAAAAGACATTTGCACCTGAAGAGATTTTATATTTATTAGCTCTTCATCTTAATCCCTAATTTATCAAACTTTGAGAATGATCAAATCTCTCTAATTGTAAACCTTTATTTCATTTTTACACTCTAAAAAATGTTTACACTTGAAAATATTGTATACCTCGTAAAACTTAATAGATTCAAGATTCAGATAAATTTATTTAAATTATGTTTTAAAAGATTCATATAAATAAAAATTTGCATATTAATTTAACAAATTTTCACATATAAAATAAATTATAATATTTTATTAAAATTAAATATATTAAAAAAACCATATATTAATTTGATTCTTCTTAATAATATAAATTTATATTTAGGGAGGTCATTGAAATTAAAAAAATGTCTATTACCGCATGATGGGGAAAAGAACACGTTAAAAAGAAAGAACATGAGTAAAATATTTATTAAGGAATGCTATTAATATTAAAATTGTAGAGGTATTAGAATTGTAAAAGAGGAAAGTAATCTTAAAAAACATGGTTAAATTGTAAAGTGAAAAAAGGATTGGTTACAAAAACACATAAATGATAGTTATTGCATAATATCAACAACTATGCTAAAAGATTTTAAAGTGAAAGTAAATTTCCCAAAAACATATATTCAAAGAGAAGAACGAGAAGCTTGAGTGGGTTGAATTTTTTTATTAAAAAATGCTAATAAGATTACAGAGAAAAAGAACCTCAAATTATATCGTTAAATTTTGAAGTAAAATAGAATTAATTAAAAAGCACAAAAATAATAACCAATACTATTATATAAATGACTAAAACATAAAAATAATTAGCAATTAAAACAAAGATTTCAAATAAAAGTTAGATATTACTGGCTAGTCATATAAATTAAATGGTTAATAAATGTACAATTGCATTAATGATATCATTTGTACCTGTGAAATTTAACTATATCATAAAAAATTTTAGAATTCAATTATTTAAACACAAGGATAAAGGGGAAAAGAAAAAAAGAGTTAATGAGTGTAGAATGAGCTTCAACTAAAATGAGATTGAAATTTGTTCATTCTCTTTGATGTAAATAGTTGTCTTATGTTCATGAATATAAGCTAGCACAACCACATTAATAAAATAATTACCAAATTTTGATACAACTTTAAAAATTAAGCATAAATTAATTTAATAAAATTTGAATAAAAACTGTATATATGATAACTTCATAATTAAAATAATTATATAAATTAATAAAAAATATAAATAAACACCTAAATTATAACTACCTTAAATTAATTATAAATTAAAAAAATAACTAAAATTAATAAAAATAAAAATAGCCATCTAAAATAATAAATTATTTAACAATTTAGAAATTAAAAAAACTACACCCCCAAAAAAATATTATTCATAACTTGAATATATATGGTTTAATATTAATGTCTTTAGGGTTTTAATTATTATAGTTTTTAATACTATGTTTAGAATATAATAATTAATAAATTTATTAATACATTAATATAATTATAATATTAATATTAATATTAATATTAATATACATTTATTATTATTATTTTATTAAATATCATTTTAAATTTAATAATATTATTTAAATTTTAATAAAGTTATAATATATATATAAAAATAAAGATTATTGCATTCTATAAATTTACACATTAATAATATATTATTTAAAACACTGACACATCATAATCATGATCAATTTGGTCAAACATAGTGAAGCTGAAGATCATGTTGAATCATGATAATTGATAGTCATTATGTTTAACATGCTTACAATTAAGCATATACACATATCTATAGTCATCATGATGACATAGACAAAGATATTTAAACTTTGTAGTCAACCTTTGCAGTCAATGTATAAATAGTCAACCATGGTCAATGTTAATCAACTATATGTTTATCATACTCAATGGTAGTCAACATTGTTCACTCATAGTCATCCTTAGTCAAACATGGTCACCCATGGTTAACCATGGTGAGTCATGGTCAACCATGGTGAATCATGGTCAACGATGGTCAATCATACTCAATGATAGACAACATTGTTCACTCATAGTCATCCTTAGTCAAACATGGTCACCCATACTCAACCATAGTCAATCATGGTCAATCATGGTCAACCATGTTCGATCATCACATTGTGACAAATATTGTCCGTATATGAAAATCAACCATGGTCAACCATGGTTGATTATGCTCAATCATGGTCAACCATATTTTATAAAATCAATCATGGTCAACCATTGTCCAATGTCGCATTATGACAAAGATTGTTTGAATATGAAAATCAATCATTGTCTCAACCATGGTCCAATGTCGCATTGTGACAAAGATTGTCATAATAAGATAATCATGGTTAACCATGGTCAATCATGGTAAACCTTGTTCAACCATGTTTTATAAAATCAAACATGGTCAATCATCTTCAACCATGGTCGAACATCGCATTTTGATAAAAAAAAGTCTTGATATGAAAATCAACCATGGTTAAGCATGGTCAACCGTGGCCCAACGTCGCATTGTCACAGGGATTGTCTCAATATGAAAATCAACCATGGTCAACCATGTTTATTTTAGTGTTTATTATATTTATCTTAAGGTTATACCTTGGGTTTATAATCCATTCCCTTGGGTTTAATATTATTCCCTTGGGTTCATAATCCATTGGGGTTTTAGCATTAATCCATTGGTTTTATAATATCAAACCCTTGGGTTTATTATTCCCTAAGGTTTGTAATATCATTCATGGTCAACCATGGTGAATCATAGCCAACCATTTTCAACCATGGTCAAATGCTGCATTGTGACAATGATTGTCTCAATATGAAAAATCAACCATGGTCCAATGTCGCATGGTGACAGAGATTATCTCGATATGAAAAGCAGTCATGGTAAAGCATGGTCAACCATGGTCTAACATTGCATTGTGACAAGGATTATATCAATATGGAAATCCACCATGTTCAACCATGTTTATTTTAGGGTTTTTAATATTTATCTTAGTGTTTATGTACCTTGGGTTTATAATTATCCATTGGGTTTATTATTCCCTTGGGTTTATAATATCACTCCCTTGGGTTTATTAATCTAAGGGTTCATATTCCTAGGGTTTAATATTATTCCCTTAGGTTTATTATCCCTTGGGCTTTTAGTATAAAATCAACCATAGTTAAGCATGGTCAACCATGGTCCACCATTGCATTGTAACAAGGATTGTCTCAATGTGAAAATCAACAATGGTCAACCATGTTTATTTTAGTGTTTATAATATTTATCTCAGGATTTATATACCTTGGGTTTATTATATTAGTCCCTTGGGTTTAATATTATTCCCTTGGGTTTAATAATATTCCCTTGGGATTTTATTATTAATCCCTTGGGTTTATAATATCAATCATGGTCAACCATGGTCAATCATAGCCAACCATGGTCAATCATAGCCAACCATGGTCGAATGTCGCATTGTGACAATGATTGTCTCAATATGAAAATCGATTATGGTCAACCATGGTACAATGTTGCATGGTGACAAACATTGTCTTGATATGAAAATAAATCATGGTAAAGCATGGTCAACCATGGTCTAACGTTGTATTGTGACAAGGGTTATCTCAATATGGAAATCCACCATGGTCAACCATGTTTATTTTAGGATTTATAATATTTATCTTAACGTTTATATACCTTGGGTTTATCATTTTTATCCCTTAGGTTTATAATATCAATCCTTGGGTTTATTAATCTAAGGATTCATATTCCTAGGGTTTAACATTATTCCTCTAGGTTTATAATCCCTTGGGTTTTAAGTATTAATCCATAGGGTTTATAACATCGATCATGGTCAACCATGGTCAACCATGTTTTTTGAATTCAATCATGGTCAACTATTGTCAACCATGTTTTATAAAATCAATCGTGGTCATTCATGTTTAATCATGGTCATCCATGCTCCTATGTCACATTGTGACAAAGATTGTCTCAATATGAAAATCAATCATTTTCTCAACCACGGTCCAACATCGCATTATGACAAATATTGTTTCAATATGATAATCATAGTCAACTATGATCAAACATGTTCAATCATGGTCAACCTTGGTAAACCATGTTCAACCATGTTTTATAAAACCGAACATGGTCATCCATGGTCAATCATGGTCAACCATGGTCGAACATCACATTGTGATAAAAATTGTCTTGATATGAAAATCAACCATGGTTAAGCATGGTCAACCATGGTCCAATGTCGTATTATGACAAAAATTGTCTCAATATGAAAATCAACCATGGTCAACCATGTTTATGTTAGTGTTTATTTTTCGGTTTATAATATTAGTCCCTTGGTTTAATATTATTCCATTGGATTCATAATCCCTTGGGGTTTTAGTATTAATCCCATGGGTTTATTATTCACTTGGGTTTATAATATCAACCATCGTCAAACATGGTTGAATGTCACATTATGAAAATGATTGTATCAATATGAAAATCAACCATGGTCCAATGTCACATTGTAACAAAGATTGTCTCGATATGAAAATCAACCATGTTCAAGCATGGTCCAATGTTGCATTGTGACAAGGATTGTCTCAATATGGCAATAAACCATGGTCAACCATGTTTATTTTAGGGTTTATAATATTTATCTTAGCGTTTATATATCTTGGATCTGTAATTTTTATCTCGGGGGTTTATTATTCCCTTGGTTTATTTAATCTAAGGGTTCATATTCCTAGGGTTTAATATTATTCCCTTAGGTTTATGATGCCTTCGGTTTTTAGTATTAATCCCTCCATGGTTAATCATAGCCAACCATGGTCAAATGTCACATGTGATAATGATTGTCTCAATATGAAAATCAATTATGGTTAACCATGGTCCAACGTTGCATGATGACAAAGATTGTCTCGATATGAAAGTCAACCATGGTAAAGCATGGTCAACCATGGTCTAACATTGCATTGTAACAAGGATTATCTCAATATGGAAATCCACCATGGTCAACCATGTTTATTTTAGGGTTTATAATACTTAGCTTAATGTTTGTATACCTTGGGTTTATAATTTTTTCCCCTTAGGTTTATTATTCCCTTGGGTTTATAACATCAATCCTTGGGTTTATTAATATAACGGTTCATATTCTTAGGGTTTAATATTATATGCTTAGGTTTATAATCCCTTGCGATTTTAGTATTAATCCATGGGGTTTATTATTCCTTTAGGTTTATAATATCAATCTCGTCAACCATTTTTTTTTAATTCAGTCATGGTCAACCATTGTCAACTATATTTTATAAAATAAATCATGGTCAACCATGTTTAATCATTGTTAGTCATGCTCCTACGTCACATTGTGACAAAGATTGTCTCAATATGAAAATGAATCATTGTCTCAACTTTGGTCCCAATTCGCATTATAACAAAGATTGTTTCAGTACGATAATCATGTTCAACCATGATCAACCATGGTCAATCATGGTCAACCTTGGTAAACCATGTTTAACCATGTTTTATAAAACCAAACATGGTCATCCATGGTCAATCAAAGTCAACCATGGTCAAATGTCACATTGTGACAAATCTTGTCTTGATGTGAAAATAATCCATGGTTAAGCATGGTTAACCATGGTCCAACATCACATTGTGAAAAATATTGTCTCAATATGAAAATCAACCATGTTTATTTAGCGTTTATTTTTGGGATTATAACATTAGTCCCTTGGTTTAATATTATTCCCTTGGGTTTATTATCCCTTGGGATTTTAGTATTAATCCCTTAGGTTTATAATATCAACCATCGTCAACCACGGTCAAATATTGCATTGTGACAATGATTGTATCAATATGAAAATCAACCATGGTCAACCATGGTCTAACATCACATTGTGACAAATATTGTCTTGATATGAAAATCAATCATGGTCAAGCATGGTCCAACGTTGCATTGTGACAAAGATTGTGCCAATATGGAAGTAAACCATGGTCAATTATGGCCAACCATGTTTATTTTAGGGTTTATAATATTTATCTTAGGGTTTATATACCTTGGGTCTATAATTTTTATCCTTTGGGTTTATTATTCCCTTGGTTTATAATATCAATCCCTTGGGTTTATTAATCTAACGATTCATATTTCTACAGTTTAATATCATTCCTTTAGGTTTATAATGCCTTGGTTTTTTAGTATTAATCCCTAGGGTTTATTAATCCTTTGGGTTTATAATATCGATCCGTAGTGTTTATTATTCCTTTGTGTTTATAATTTTTATCCCTTGGGTTTATTATTCCCTTGGGTTTATAATATCAATCCTTGGGTTTATTAATCTAAGGTTTCATATTCCTAGGGTTTAATATTATTCCCTTAGGTTTATAATCCCTTGGGTTTTTAGTATTAACCCCTAGGGTTTATTATTCCCTTACGTTTATAAGATTCATCATGGTCAACCATGTTTTTTGAATTAAATCATGGTCAACCATTGTCAACCATATTTTATAAAATCAATCGGTGTCAACCATGTTTAATCATGGTCATCCATGCTCCTATGTCACATTGTGACAAATATTTTCTCAATGTGAAAATCAATCATTATGTCAACCATGGTCCAATGTAGAATTATGACAAAGATTGTTTCAATGTAATAATCATGGTCAACAATGGTCAACCATGGTCAATCATAGTAAACCTTGGTAAATCATTTTCAACCATGTTTTATAAAACCAAACATGGTCATACATGGTCAATCATGGCCAACCATGGTCGATTGTCACATTGTGACAAAGATTGTCTTGGTATGAAAATCAACCACGGTTAAGCATGGTCAACCACGGTCCAATGTCGCATTATGACAAATATTGTCTCAATATGAAAATCAACCATGGTCAACCATGTTTAATTTAGTATTTATTTTTGGGTTTATAATATTAATCTCTTGGTTTAATATTATTCCCTCGGGTTCATAATCCCTTGGGGTTTTAGTATTAATCCCTTGGGTTTATTATTTCTTTGGGTTTATAGTATCAATCCCTTAGATTTATTATTCCCTTGGGTTTATAATATCAACCATGATCGAATGTTGCATTATGGCATTGATTGTTTCAATATGAAAATCATCCATGGTCAACCATTGTCCAACCTCGCATTATGACAAAGATTGTCTCGATATGAAAATAAATCATTGTCCAATATGGTCAAGCATGGTCCAACTTTGCGTTGTGACAAGGATTGTCTCAATATGGGATTAAACCATGGTCAACCATGGTCAGCCATGTTTATTTTAGGGTTTATAATATTTATCTTAGTGTTTACATACCTCGGGTCTATAATTTTTATTCCTTGGGTTTATTATTCCCTTGGTTTATAATATCAATCCCTTAGGTTTATTAATCTAAGGGTTCATATTACTAGGGTTTTATATTATTCCCTTGGGTTTTTAGCATTAATCCCTATGGTTTATTAATCCCTTCAGTGTATAATATCGATCCCTAGGGTTTCTTATTCCTTTGGGTTTATAATACTGATCATGGTCAACCATGTTTTATTAATTCAATCATTTTCAACCATATTTTATAAAATCAATCGTGGTCAACCATGGTTAATCATGGTCAGTCATGCTCCTACGTCACATTCTAACAAAGATTGTCTCAATATGAAAATAAATCATTGTTTCAACCATGGTCCAACGTCACATTAGGACAAAGAGTATTTCAATATGATAATCATGGTCAACCATGGTTATTGATGATCAATCATGGGTTCATATTTCTAGGGTTTAATATTATTCCCTTAGTTTTATAAGCCCTTGGGTTTTTAGTATTAATCCCTGGGTTTATAATATCAATCATGGTCAGCCATGTCAACCATATTTTATAAAAGCAATCGCAGTCAAACATGTTTAATCATGGTCAGCTATGCTCCTACGTTGCATTGTGACAAAGATTCTCTCAATATGAAAATCAATCATTATCTCAACTGTAGTCCAACATCTCATTATGACAAAGATTGTTTCAATATGACAATCATGGTCAATGATGATCAACCATGGCCACTCATGCTCAACCCTAGTAAA
>APFE031161484.1:151482-183201 GCA_000404065.3 Pinus taeda | reverse complement strand
TTCAACTTTATAACTTCTCATTTCTAAAACCTTCGGAAACTTGATATGTTGTCCATGGTATTTGGTGTTCAATAATGTTCACTGGTGATGAAATTTGGTTTCCATTTTTTGAAAGATGGATTCCATCGGGAAACACTCATCTCTCTTAATATTTAAATTAAGAAAACTGAATATTTATGAAAAGGGTGGGGTTGCAAATAAATATTTATGAAAAAGTGCGGTGTGCAACGAAATATTTGTGAAATAGGTAGCGTGCCTTTATTGTTTATGATGAATCCAAGAAGTGTAACACACTTTTTTAAGTGTATGTGATGAATCTTACACTTTTTAATAAAAATAATATACCACAAGCCAACAATTGGTTCATTACAATTTGGATTTTATACGGGAAGAAAATAACTATTATAAAAAATAATTATTTTTGTTTTTATTTATTAAGTTGTTTGAGTTTGGGATAATTTTATATTTAATTTTAAATTATGATTTAGAGGTATTTAAGTTTGACTCACGGATTGTGGTATCTTTTGTTCAAAGGAACATCATAATTTCATCTAGAAAAGTTCTAAGGTTTTATATGAGGTCCAAGTTAAAGATGTTTATAAAGATTTGATTAGCAAAGTTCCTTCTCTGCTCAAGCCGTCCTTTCCGGCCATTCTATGGAAATCTGGTTTCCCCTTAAAAATGATCCTGTTTGCGTGGCTGGCTTTTCACAACAGGAATCTTACTTGGGATAACTTAAGGAAGCGTGGGTCGCAGGGACCGGGTGTTTGTTCCATCTGTTGGGCTGAAGAAGAAACCAATTTCCACCTTTTCTTTGCCTGCAAAAAGACTCGTCCTCTGTGGTGGAATCTGGAAAATGCCCATGGTGTCCAGCACTTATCTCATTCTTCGACTGTTGATGTGTTCTTATGGTGCTGCCTTCAAAAGAAATCTTGGAGATCAATCTTCATCATTACGGTTTGGTGCATATGGAAATGGCACAATAAGGTTGTTTTCAATGGTAAGGTCCCCCAGTACTTGGAAATCTTATCCTCCATCTCTTCTATTTATGAATCAATCACGCAAAGCTCTTCCAAGACTCCTCTTCAGAAAGAAAGTGTGATTCAGCAGTACCTGTCTGTCACTCCGAGAGCCTTCTTCGATGGGGCTGAGCAGGAGGGCCATTGTGGCTGCGGGGTTTATATTGTGGTAAATGAAATCTGTCATTTTCATCTATTCTGGAATGGAGGCAGTGGTTCAAACAGTAAGGCAGAAGCAATGGCCCTTGCAGGCCTTCTTCATTTCTGCCTTTTTATCAATCTTCAGGATGTTTCCATCTTTGGTGACTCTAAGGTCTTGGTTGATGGTCTCTGTGGGAAGAACAACATTAGAAATCTGCAGCTCTTTGGTTGGATTGAGAGGATTAAATTTTTATGGAACAGTTCTAAGGGGGCGTCCATTCGTCACATCAAGAGGGATTTTAACCAGGTTGCAGATGATTTGTCCAAAAAAGGTCTCAGGGTGGCTCCAAGCTTATGGTTCTTGCAGGTTTCTTTTGAGGGCAACGTTTTCTCCATTCAGGACTTTCTCCCTCCTGATTTCTAATCCTTGTTTTGCTTCTTGCTCCTTCTTCTTTTTCTGGTTTTGTCTCAAGTGAGCTCTGATTTTTCTTTCTAGCAGATGATGGGTTCCATTCGCTAATCATGCTGATCCAGTGATTGTAGGTTCTTCATGAGTGCCTTCTATTTTCAGTTGTTGGTTGCATTATGCCAGGTCTTTCTTCTTTTTGATGTCTGCGACCTGCTATGGGTTGTGTTTTCGCCACAACCTCATTCCTGGTGTAGTTAGGAGTTTTGATTCAGTTGTTGTTCATTGGGAGTTTTTGGTTTATGTTGAACCTATCTTAGGCACACATATGTGGAACATAAAAGAAAAAGAAAAAAGAAAAAGAAAAAAAAGAAGAAGAAGCCATTAAAGATTGTATTTGGTCTAAGTAATATTGGCCTTAACATGGTTAGATTTATGTTTATGGAATTTTGAACAAATAACTTTCACATCACAAAGTGTTTAAACCTCATGTACTAAAAAAAATTATCATTAAAAATTTTTATAAAATTCTTTATATCTAAAAAAATATATTAAAATATTTTCAAATATACTTTTTTCCAATATATAATAATATTAAATATAATAAATTTATTTTAAAATAATTAAATGTTATAATGAATTATATTGATTACAAATATTAAGTTATAATTATATAAAAATATGATGATTTTTCAGTAATATTAATTAATAAATATATATGCTGATTTTTTTTATTATATTAATCTTTCTAAGTAGTTTAAGGGGTAGTTTAATTGGCAACTACTGTGTCATGAAGTAATATGTAAATAATGAGTTTTAGTTCAAATCCTTTATGGGTAAGTTAAAATAAAAAAATATTTCCAAATATAATGAACATTTAATGGAATATTCCATTTTTTTTAAGATTTAAATTTATTATTCCAGTAATATTCCACATATATCAAAACTCATACCATCAACCTAGGACCAAGATGTCTAGAGACCACTGGAAATTGGAGTCAGGATCCCAGACTCCAACAACATGCATATCCTTCTATTCTTACTATGATGATCCATGGTGTCCCCCTTATGAAATTTGAAACTGGATGGATGGGATAACATCTCACTTAGACAACCACCCCATCGTCCTATAAAAAGACCAATATTTCAATAAAAATTATGTAGTGATGAATAATATTCATAAGATATATAAGAGAGATTTCTTTGTATCTTAAATACTTTATATAATTAATCTCACATTTTATAAAAATAAAACATAGAAAAAAGTTAATTTTAATAATAATAAATAATAATAAAATTATAATAAAAGAAAATCTATAATAATAAGCTAATATATATTTCTTTTAATTTTAAAAAATTAACTAAATTATTCCCTAATGGGGTTGAATGAGTAGTGTGAAGAGGACCTCAGGGAGGGTGCCATCCACCCCACTCACTCCCTTGGTAATTAAGGTGGGGTGGCGTGGCATACCTTCACCATGCAACGATGTGTGTGACATTTATAAATTCTACGACAATGGTTAAGTTCTCTTGCAAGTTAATGGAGGTGCTGGAGTGGTATGTGGCTATGAACATTGCATGGTGATAGGGTCCTCAGCTCTGTGTCCATGCAAATTTTGTAGATTGGTGGTATTTTTGTTTCTAGTTGGTTTTCATAGATTGGAGGGCGTTGCTAGGGGACAAGGCAAACCAAAATTGTTGGAGTATGGGTATTTGTGACCCATCTTTGGTTTTCTAGAGTGAGAGAGGTGATACCAGACTCTACCCATGGTATATTAGTTAGGATCCTATTATTAGAGCTCTTCCACGCTTACATTTTCAAACAAAATCTGGTTATTCAAGGCTTATGGTGCACTCTTATTCAATCCTTGGCCAACTAACCTCCTCTCTGGTTTCTGAGACCATTATCAAGTTATTTTCAAGCCCTCTCTCTGCTCAATTCTACCTAGTTGATGTCCTTATCATTAATTTGGGCACTGGGTTTTTTTGGCCCTCATTTGTAAATTATGTGTGTATGGTAGTTTCCAACTCTATCTAGGCAATTAGGGTCTATATGTTCTGGTATTGGGGGTGTGTGATGAGAGAATAGAGCCAACCCTCTTTCTCTCCTGTACACTCTCATAGTCTTATTAATTATCCAATTGTTGTTATTTTTCAGAATATGGGAGGAATCAACCACACTTAGTTTAATTTGTTCTCAGGGCTCTTTGTTGGTGTTTTTGGGTATGTTCTTTCTTTTGGCCTTACTGTGGTTTTAGATGTCCCAGCGTTCACTTTTTGGCCCTAGATCGACTTCACAGGAAAAAAGTGGTAGGCCTTCTTCTCACTGGGTTGTCTTTGGCTCTTAGCCTTCCATTTCGGGGGTTATATAATCCACCTTAGGGGGGGTGAACACATTCATTTACCCATATATTATTGGGATGAGACTAGTGGGTGTCAGTTGCTCCATAGATGTGGTCTTGTGCACTGGCTAATCAGGCATTTTTGGTGCAGTCTAGTTTCCCCTTGGATTTTTTACTCCTTTGAGCAACCCATAATGTCACACCAACATGGCAGAGTCATGCAGGGGGCTTGGTAAATGAGGTCAATGTGGAAAAATCAACATGGGTGATTCTGGCGAGGGAGAGGTTGTAGACCCCAACCCAGCCAATCCTTCAGGCACTCATGAGGTTGATATTAGTCATGAAAGCTTTGGCAGATAACTTGTTCATCTCACTAGACTTATGGAACAAGAAGGGTCAACGACGCATTCATGATAAAATGGACCACTTTGAAGGCGGAATGACTCACATGGAAAAACATGTGCATTGTGAATTTATACCTCCACCATCACTAGGTTCTGGAAGGAAAAATCCTACTCTAGTAAATTCCTTTGATCCATAATGGTTTGGGTTGTATTCTGATCTTACAAGTTGTATGTTCATTCCCATTTATGATCAACTAAGTTCTTATGGTAGTTCGTAATCCTTTTTTGTAATAATCTACCACCAAAAAAATATGGTAAAAGTAAGACCAATAAAATTTTGATAAGCTACAAGCAACAATGTAAAACTTTGGAATAAATAAAAAACTTTAATTCACCGAAAAAAAATATAATAACTATTAAAAATAATTAATTTTTAATTTTTTTTAATTTTTTCAATAATTTTTTTTTTATATATTATATATTTTTACAATTATTTTTAATTAATTATTATTAAAATTACATTTTTATATTAAAATAAGCTTAAATAAAAAATAAATTTACAAACTAAAATGGCAAATATTATATAGATATTCAAACTAATGGGTATTGAAATATCTTTAAAAAGACATTTATTTTGAAACATGATTTAAAAACGTAATGAGTATTGTAAAAGTTATATAAATAAACACTTATTTTGAGACATGTTTGTGGATATTTTGGGAAAAAACTTAGTAAAAAGTAATTCAAAATTAAAAAATATTAATAAAAATAATTTAAAATAAAAACGGCAAACACATTATTCTAAAACATTGTAAATCTTACTTACTTTTATAATTATAATTATAAATATAATAATATCTTTTAGCGTACGGTTATTATGACACGTTAAGACAAATAGCGGAAACTCCTATTTCTAACCCCATAGAAAAGTAAATGCTCCCTGACATGCAAGGTAAATAGCTTTAGCCCCCTCTCTCACAGCACGGGAATCGAGATAGCAGCATGGAGAGAGAGGACTAAAGCTATTTGCCTTGCATGTCAGGCAGCATTTACTTTTCTATGGGGTTGGAAATAGGAGTTTCCAACAAATAGCTCTCATTAAGTACGGTTATTATGACACGTTAAGGCAAATAGTTCTCATTAAGTACGGTATTACGACACGTTAAGGCAAATCGTTCCCACTTTAATGAGTTTTGACTACTAGAGCACGTTATATTGTATGCTTTCCCACTTGTATTTTCATGCTCAGGCTGAGACTATGCCTATCTCGTTGTTTCTTATTTATTCTCTTGGTTTGTTCGTCAATGGATCTCTACTCTGTCAAGTAAGCAGGAAGCAGGGCAATGATGAAGGAGGTCACGAGATCGAATCCGAAGCTGTCTGTGCCCTACAGAAGCAGAAGCCTATTGAGGGAACAAGCCCTGGCTGCCTGGCGCTTCCAGCCCCCCGAAACGGCCAAAGACCTCCGAGCGAGAAATGGAAATCGTAACGAGGATCTTCCAGGCCTCCCTGAGTGGATCTTCGAGGACTCCCGGCGAGACATGGAGATCGTAACAAGGGCGCTGGTGAGGGAATTGAACTCCCGACCAGAGGAAGGAGCGTTCACCCGGACTTGGGACGAGAAGAATGCGGGACCTTCATCGTCCACGTCCAGTTGCGACCCGGGCAGCCCTTCCCAGACTGCCGTCGAAGCAAAAGCAAGTGCAAGCCTGGAAGTTTCGGATTCGATAGAGGCTCAATCTGAGGCTCCGGGGACTCGAACAGAGACGTTGTCAATATCGTGTAATAATCAGAGATCCATTCTGAACCTCAATAATTTCATTGGCAAAAGGCGGTCGCGAAGGGGAAACAAGGCTCCAATCACGATTATGAGAGCAGATACCGCTGATTTTCAAGTGAGGGCTCAGCAGATCCCGCTGATTTTGCCCTCTGTGTCCGCCTCCTCTGTGTTGAAGCCACAGCCAAAGCAGCCCGCCTCAGACTTCACAGAGTCTGATTAACGGTTTCGCTCAAAGGGATTCTCGAATTAATTAGTGATTCTTTGGCCGAAATAGGCAACTCTTAGTCTTCAATTTTAAGTTGCAATATGTGGTTATGGACTTGGATTTTTGTATATGCCATCCAAGAAGATGGCGGAGCATACGCAGAAGACAATGGAGAATCTGTTTTTTCTTTAATTTGGATAACATGTTCTGTGAAGGAATTTTTTTAATGAAAATTTCTGGAAAAGCTGTTGCCATTATTATACTACATGTAATTATGCATAAATGCCATTAACCTGATAGATAATTATACCAGATTCATTTTTTTTATAAATATCATTAACTGGCTATATAACTTACTGTCTCCAAACACTTAACCATGTAACTCAATGCTTCAACAAACCATTGAAGATTAAAATAAATATTTGGCATAATTCACTAAAAAGATTGGTCTTAATTCATTTGCATGCAAGTATTTAATATAAAAAACTGAAAAGCAATTTTCTGCACATGTGAATAGTGGAATGCGGTGTTTTTCATTGCGTGGGATTTTTTTTAGTTTCTCGTTTTCCCAAATCAAATCGCGGAATGCAGCGAACAAACGACAACCCACATTTGACACTGTATGCTAATAAATTCGAAAGAAACTATAATTGAAACAGGTAAGAGGTTTATTATTTCGGGGATCAGTCTTGCTAACTTCATCAATAACAAGCAATTCGGCTGCCATAACCAGCTTAACCCTCTTAGCTGTAAAGACCCACAACCACAGTGAACGATAGATTACTCTTAACCCTCTTAGCTGTAATGACCCACAACCACAGTGAACGATAGATTACTTATAGTAATTGGGCATTGGATAAAATCGATAATGATAATGTATATTACATATAGTTAGTATTAGGCCATTAGGCCAATATAGTTCACAAGGTTCAATGCCAATACAACATCAATACAACATCATAAGCATAAGCATGAAGTTAATGTACTTCATTATGAAGTTATTTTAGTTCTAACTTCATTATGAAGTTATTTTAGTTCATTATGTGATTAGTATTGTAGTTCATGATTAGTAGGGATTTGAATTTATAGGGATTTGAATTTAGATAAATAATATAACCATCATTGCTCTGAGTCACTCAAAGATAGCTCTAATTGAAAATCCAATAAAAAGTTTTATTTAAATATTTTTAATTTAAATGTTATACTGTAATTTGAATATTTTTAATATTTTTAATTTAAATGTTATACTGTAATTTGAATACATATTTATCATTGTTGTGACAAACACACTCTCCAAAATTTCCCTTATACTTGAATTTTGGAGCCTATTGTGGATCATGCAATTGGTCATTCTGTAGTCACTTCTTAGTTGGTTAATGCTATGTTAAGTCTTTAAACTCTTTTCTTGGATTGTAAGTGTCGAAGTTACATACTCACACATGCTTAGACCATAATGAATTCATAAGTGCATTCCTTCATGCAAGCTTGAATAGACCTAGCATAGTGCATCAAGACAGTGCTTGTGCAATGTTCAATTCATGTCAATAGTCAGTGCACATTGTCATTCACAGTGTCTCACTTTTGGCTACGTTTGTACTTCTATTTTGGTGATTTTTTTGAAATTGTCACTTTTGCACACCTTCTCTTTCACGAGTGTCATTTTCATGTTTTCGACTATCACTTTTGCTTGCTTTCACTATAATTAGTGTCCTTTTCATGTTACTTTTGCTTTGGCATGTGTTGTTTTCATCAACGTTCGCATATCGTAAGTGTCATTCGCACTTTTCTTTTCATATAGAAAATGTCGTCTTTTGGCATGGGAAGTGTCCCTTATCATGTAAAGTGGACTTTTTGCTTGTTTCAGAGGGTAATATTTGTGCTAATGAATTGTTCTTATCATGTAAACATGCTTCGCACTCATTTCAAAGCTTTGATCACTATAGTACAAGTGTCGTAAATGTCGTTGCAAAATGTATCTTTAGTATCACACTTTGAGTGAGTTTTCGCAATGTTGTCACATTGAGGAAACTATGTTTTTCATGTGTTCTGAGTATTCCATTTTGTGTCAGCAAATGAACTAAGTGTTTGATTATGTTTAAGTCTTGTTTTTTTTCCAAGTTCGTCTCACTGATCCAACACTTAGTCAACACTGGGAAAGCTCCCCAACGAAGCCACTAAGCTTCATTTATCCCTCCTAGACTATGTACTACGCAGTCTGTCCTCATGCAACAACCTTGTTTCTTGGCACTGCACAATGCACAGTTTTTGCCTCCCAAAATTGCGCATTGCGCAATCACAATGCTCAAGCCTAGCCCCTAAGCTCTAGAACTGCGTAATTTTCCTCCAGCGAGTCCTTCACTATGCATTACATAGTCTTAGTCCTCAAGCCTCATCCTTGAGCTCCTGAAGCAACTATGCAATCACTTGACATCCTCTCCTTGCAGAACTGCATAGTGGGAAAAATCAGTGCTCAAGCCCTCAACCTGCCTCCTTGAGTCCCTCAACTACGCAGTTGACATGCCCAACCCAACTTGAACTATGCATTGCGCAGTATTAAGGCTCAATCCTAACCGTTGACTACCTGACTTGCGCAACTGCGCAATCTTAGAGCATCTTTCTCAATCTGTCACCCAGTTCCAGCTCAGTCAATGGATCATCATGAAACATCTTAGATTATGGGTTTATCAGACTGATTTCATCTTGTTATGAGTTGATTGTAGTTTGTCGGTACTCTATCAAGCTATGATAGGATGTTGATGAAGGAGATGAAGAAGGAGACCATGCTAGAAGACATCTCTATAGCTACAAAGACAAGCTGATTAATCAAGGGAAGAAATTTTCTTTAACAATTGTTGCTTCGTTGTGAACTATTTCGTTGGTTGATCAACGATTCATTCTTATGTATAGGCTCGTTTGCCTTTTCTAGATTAGTACTATTACTTGTCTTTAAAGGGTCCACTTTTCTCTTCCTTTTCGACAGAAGGACCTTGATACATTTTGCAGTTAAACATTTTACAAGGCATATTCACTCGTTGGTCCAAAACTACCTGTGTATTACTCTCTTGTGTTGAACTATGTAGCTAAGGAAAATCTATAAGAATATATGGCAGTTGGGCCAATACTCTGGATGGCGCTCTTATTCCAAATGATTTCAGGTCTAATTGGGACCTCACATCGGGGAGACCCCCTTGGTTGAAAAAATTCTAGCAACGTAAACAAATGGCGCTAGAAGGAGGACCAAATCATAAGTTGTGTCTGTTGAGTTTTTTTTAACCTCTTACCTGAAATGGCTCATCCTCAAATCATACTCCTAGGGTGTTTTTCTAACTTATACCCTGGTAAAATTTCAATTCCCAGTGAGCCTCTTCATGACTTGTCTCAACTCAAGTTTGATGGTGAGGGCACTACATCCATTGTTGAGCATGCATCTCTTTTCCTTGAGTTTTGTGAATACTATGAAATTGATTGTGAAGATGTGTCTTGTATTCTCTTCTACCTCACCCCTAAAGGTCGAGTTAGTCGATGGTGTCACATTCTACCACCTACTTCCATTCATTCTCTTGAACACCTCATCAAGAAGGTTCATTTAGCATTTGATAGGTATGATTACCAAGATGTTTATTAAAAAATTAATAAACTAAGAATGAAACCTAATGAATCAATTCAAGATTTCTTTGATCGATTCCTTTACCCATGTTATGAATTTCCTGATGAAGACATGGATTGGGATTTCTTTAAACAAAAGTTCGAGCGTTTGGTGCATATATCTTTGTACGATGAACCTAAACCTCTTAATGTCTCTGCTTCCACAACTCTTGTAATTCATGAGACACCCCTAAGTTCGAAGGAGGAACCTACTATTATTTTGTTCCTTGTCCTCCTCCCTTTTTAGTTCTAATGCAGGTGCCCCCTTGCAATGATAATAAAGTTTGGAAATCTGTGAATCAAATTCCTAATCCATATTCTCATCCTCTTTCCACTTTTCATGATTCAGATCCCATGGAGGAAATCCCGAAATGGTTCATGAAGCCTTTGGTAAAGACTATTATTTCCATTCCTCATGATGGTATTAACACTCATAACTAGTCTTGGATCTGATTTGGATTCTTGTCATCCTCTATCACCTCTTTCCCATGATCCCTTGCCTTATGATTTGCTTGATCAACCTATCCCAAATCCAAAAGGTGATCAAGTGCGGGGTAGTCACATTCTGCAGGTAGAGGAGCATGAAGGTGAAGATCCTTTCAATCTTTCTTCTCTTTTTCAAAATCCTCTGGGTGAAGATGGTGTTTCCTTACTCTTGGTTGATAATGAATATAGTAATCTTGGTCATCAATAAGATATAATCAATTGTCCTAATAAATATGAATTATTAGGTGACAATCATTCTGATGAGGATGACTTTGTTGATATATATGATGATGAATGCCTAAGTGCACCATCTGATCTTTCAATTTCTCAAGAATATTTTGTTTCAAAATATTTAGACCTCAAATCTATTCCAGTCAAAGAATATTTGCCTATGAACCTTCCTTTTCACCTCCCTATCGTTTGTGCTCTACTATTTGTAATGCATCAAGTTGTGATGGAAATTATTCATGTTCTTCAAGTTTTTTATCTCATGAGTTGAATCTTGAAATGACACAAGATAGTGAAATTATCCATGATGAAGAAGAAAGTGTTAGGTCCCTATATTACTAGTATATTCCCTTAATATTATTATCATTGTACCCCTTATAGTTATTGTTGTGCCCATGTTTTCTCCATATTGTTATTATTGTGCCCCATAGAAGCCCACTATTGCTATTGTTGTGCCCTTACATTATTATTGTTATGTCGGCTCTGATTATATTGTGACCCCTTAGACTCCTATATATACAATGGTGGTCTTGTCATTTGAATCATCCAAGAATTGTTCATTTGTGTCATATAAAGGACATTTCCGCCTTGAAGAGACTACGTTTTAAGTCATTGATCTATCTCTTTCTTCTATTTTGTGAGCTCGTTTCATAACAATTGGTATAAGAGGTTTGGATTCTAGGGTTTCGCTGCTTCAAACAGGCCATCGTGGCATTTTCGCTTTAACTTTTTTTCTACGAAGCTTCATAATATGGAATAAAAACCATTTGAGAAAAAATCATGATAAACCGTTTAACCAAATTTCAAATCTTGTCTCGCTATATTTTCGAAGATATGCATTGAAGAAATTACAGTTTTTGTAGGCTTCCGAATTGGATCTCAAATAGGTCACCTTGGGAAAATCATCATAAATTTATCTTTGAGCATCTGATTCAAATTTCGTAAAAAGTGACAGAAAGAAGACGGAATTTAGTTTTTTGGGTATCATTTCCAGAACCTAAGGTCGAAATAATGACACATGGCATGTCATACAAGTTCACTCTACTGAAGCAGTCTATAATTAGGTCATCGCAGGAGATTAACATAACTCTTTCTTTGGGAATCCAATTGTGATCCAATTTGCGGGTTTGGAAAGAAGACTCAGAGGGATATCATAGGCCAAATTTCATAACTTTGAGATCCGAAATAACAAATTACAGCCATTTCAAGATTGAGTTCATACAAAAAAATGTGTAGTTTTTTTTTTTTTTAATTTGCATGTCTTGTTTGTGAAAGTAGTTTGAAGTTATTCAAAGCGCATTGTGAAGCATAATTATTATTCATTTATCACCCAAAGAAATAAAATGGAAACACCTAGTAAGAAACCTGAAATCTCTACTATGACACATGAATAAGAGGAAGAAATGAAACATGATATATCAAAATTACGAGACCAAGTGCAACAAATTTTGCTATCACAAAAAGTAATTGAAGCTAAGATGGATGGTTTAAAGAATGGAATGGAAGCTAATATGGATGGCATGGAAGCTAAGATGGATGGTATAGAAGCAAAACTTAAAGGCAACGTGGAATACTTGAATATAGATTTGACAAAGTTGCTACACGAAATGCTTACTAATGGAGAAAGGGTAGTAAACAAAACTCATGATGAGAAAAAAAGAAATGTTAGTCATGATTTCATAGACTGTAACATTGGATTGAAGACCCAGCATGTTCTAAATATCGATATGAAGAAGTTTGATGGCAAGGATCCCATAACATGGATACTACAGATGGAGCAATATTTTGATCTCCATAATATGCAAAGCACACAAAAGGTATGCATCAGAACTTTATATTTGGAACCCAATCAGTTTGTATGCTATCGATTGCTTTTCTCTCGTAAACAAATTTTCACTTGGGAAATTTTTATGGAAGAATTATAGCACATTATGAGGATACAAAAAGCAACACCTTTTTCAGCCAATTAATAAATCTCAAACAAAAGGGTTCAATGGTGGAGCACATTGAGGACTTCCAAAAATTGAATATAAGGGTAAAGAATATTCCAAAGGAGAATAGGATTGATGTGTTCATAGGGAATTTAAAGGATAACATCCAACATGACGTTCGCCTTTGGGAACCTGATTCATTGGAGAAGGCATTCAAGTTGGCAAGAAAAATTGAAAGAAAAATTATGGCAACAAGGAAGCCTACCACTCCCAACTATAAAGATGGAAGTGTTGTTGCTCCTAGCCTTCCACAACCTACAACGTTAACACCACAACAATCGGAAGAAAAAAGAGCAAAAGGTATTTGTTACAAATGTGATAGAAAATACACTAAAGGTCATAAGTGTGCTGAGAAGAAATTATTTTACATAGATTTTGAAGAGGAGGAAGAAAAGGAACAAGAAACATCAAAAGAAGAGGATACACACCAGGAACAAACCCTATAGAAAGAAGAAATGAATCTGACCATATCTTGTAATGCATTGTACGAAATTATAAAAATGTTGTTATCTTGTAGATACAGTCGATATCATCATCACTACCATCGTCGTGCACTGGTTCTGTGTAGCGTGCTCCTTCTGTAGGGTCTAAAGGTACCACTACGCATAGTGACTTTTTCTCAAAAATCATTTTGCACTTCTTTAGATTTATTACTCCATTCATATCATTGACCCAATCTATTCCCAGTAGCGCGGGATAGGGATTGCTATCATCGAAAATCTCTATCACTTCGAAATATGCCAACACGCTCACACCTTCGATGTCTACTGTTATCCCATGCAACCTTCCCATCAGTAGGATCTTCTGCTGGTTTGGCATTTGCAATTGAATAGGAGATCATTGTAACAAGGGCCTGCCCCCCGATCTGAGATCCATAATTACTTTATCCATTTCGTACTCTCCGATTTGTGCAGTCAATCTCATTTCCCTTCCTGTTTGCAATGCATGCTTTCCAAGTTTTCGGACTGCGAACAATTCTTCTGACCCAGCGCATCTAGTAATAAGTTCCCGTAGATCTTTTACAGCCTTGTTGTCATGCAACAGTTTCATGCATGTCTCCAGAATGGTAGTGAGCATTGAAGGATCCATCCCTAGTTCTCGTTGATCCTTACTATTTGAAGTGGAGGCCTCTGTGAAGCTCTTCTTAGCTTCCATAAATGTCTCCTTCACGCGCTCCAAATCAAATTTAGGTTCCTTTGTAGGAGCATTGTGAACCCACACACTTTCTTCTAGTTTCTTACCTTTTTCATCTCTTGTTGTGATACCATTTCAAAGCACTATGTTTATATTTGGGTCCTCTTTGTGTGGCTCAAACCTCATCATTTGTAAGTTCTGAGTCGGGGGAGGTTGGAGTACTCCTTTATCGCATAACCTCGCTATCAATGTAGGGAAATCCTTTGTCTCATGATCAAATTGGGTACAGTATAAACATGATGCTTTCGTCGGATTCGTACAATTGCGGGTATAGTGCCCCGGCCCTCTGCAATTGTAACAAATTAGTTATCCGGGACCCCTTCTTGGTCCATTCCACCTCGACCTCGTCCACGCTGCTGAAATGCAACGCGTGCCATCCCTGCATTTGGATTAAGGGCTCATGTTTTGGTCTATACTTTATAGGCAGGAGTCTGATCCATCATCAGCTTATAACTTCTACAGGTGCGCTCATCATGGCCTACCGACCTGCAAAAATTACAGAACAATTGTTGGGATGTCGGCATATACTTCTGTAATAGGTGATAGTTATCTGTAGTGTTTTTTCCTCCTATCTGACAGATCGCGCATCATAATGTAGGTGTCGTACTCGGTCCTACTTTTGCCTCTGGCCTTAATGGCATCGGCCCTCCTCCCGCCAAGTAGTTCGCGAAGACTAGATATTGGTCCTTGTCATGCCCCTGGCCTTTGCATTTTATGCACCATACCTCCTCACGCGCCTCTGGCCAAGTTGTCCTATCCTATTTCAAACTCTGAATTTCTAGACACAAATTTTGTAGTTACATGTGCATTTGTTGGACCCCTAGACTAGGATCTTGTATTGGGGTCTCATGCAGTCTCATCACAATCTCCAAAGCCTCGGCCTGGGTGGATAGCTTTTGTTGTGACAGTGTCGTCCTTAAATGTGGTGTTAGTGACACTACAAACCATGTGCGGTGTTGTCCATCCGTCAAGGTCATGTTGGCTTTGCGAATCATACTCTTTAGTCTCTATTCTAGATCCCATGGGGTCTCGCCTGGAAGAATCACGACTTCCTTAAACTCGATAATTGATTGTGTCTATGATTTTGGCCTGCTAAATTCCCTATTTAGCGCGGCCTGGATATCTGCGATCCCCGCGTTCGGATAGTCATTAGAATGCTTAATATACCATGTCAGTGCATGATCCTGTAGCGTGCTTACCAGCGTTGCCTTCCTTATATTTTCATCCACGATTGCTTGTGCTTCCCATACATCTTTTACCATGAACCAAAATTGGTAGGAATCTTTGTTTCCTACTCCTTTGAATACCGACAATTTTATCGTGCTCACCATATTGAACTGTAGTGGTGGTGGAGGTGGTGTGCACAGAGATGGAGGTGAGGATGGTGAGACTAGTGGTAGTGTAGGTGGAGGTGGTATGCACGGAATTCGCCGCCTTATCAAACTGATCATGCTTCTCAGAGAGACTTTTGCGAGCTCTTCCTCACTTTCTTGCCGCAGCAAAATCAGGGGACTATTTTCTATCTCTACTCTACCTTTGTTTCTATAGATCCTCCCACTTCGTGTAGTCCCAAACATCAATTTATTCGCATAACCCGCTTTTCACACAATAGCATTTTAATCCAAGTGTTCAATGATTTAATGTGCTTACCTCGCGGTCCTTTGAGGAAGCGTTGTTCCGCCTTGCTATAGCTGACGATCATATCTACCACAAACTTGGTAATAAACCATCCTATAATTCGATCAATCCAGTGGTCCACAATGCGCACGATCTTATCTTCCAATGCTTCTAGTATGTGCACTAATTATGGAGTCCACACAATTGGTTTGTCGAGTCTACACACTCCCTGACTGTCTGCTAGCTTTGCGATCCACTCGTACAGCTCAGAGGGGAAGGATGCAAAGAAATTTTCATGGATTTCCATATATAAGTAGCGCTCTAACCACTGTTCCTTTAAGACTCACGGATTCTTGTTTTCCTGCACCGCGAACTCGTGAATCTTTTTGTCCAACCACCCTTCAATTTCTTTCTTTGTTGGATTCCAGTGACATGACATTAGACATCCCTTATGCAGATCCTGGTCCAGGCAACGGAACCATTTGTTGGCTTGTTTTCCTGCACCGCAAACTCGTGAATCTTTTTGTCCAACCACCCTTCAATTTCTTTCTTTGTTGGATTCCAGTGACACGACATCAGACATCCCTCATGCAGATCTCGGTCCCAGTAACAGAACCATTTGTTGGCTTGTTGGGGCTTGACCTAGGTTCAAAGGTGATTTAGCCAAACAAATCCCGGTACTACTAGCCCTGTTGGCAATAGTCTGTGGAGCACGGACTGAGGTCTCACTTGAAGTAGTATGGGAGGGTGCTAGAACCAAGTTTCTGCACCTTGGATATTTCTGATGGTTTCAAATGGTTCATGGTTCAACCCTGCGTGCACATCGCTACACGCACTTACCCATACCTCGCAGCCTGAGATGGTGCCTTCACGCAACCCTACTCGGGGGCCAAACAATGTTATTACCTAAGTCCTTACTAGTAGCATGATATTAGTTGATTAACTTAGCTTATTTGTTCACTTTCAATTATACTTAACAATAATCATAATTCATATAAGTGCGCGCAGTAAATAAATAGGATAATTGAAAATTAGATCAAACATATAATAACACAAGAACAGATACATGGAATTCAGATAAAACTTTTATTTATTATTCTCTTCCTTTGTTTACAAACTCTATTCCGCCCTGCTCACTCATCTGCAGGGGTCCGCACACTCAGCTGCAGACTCTACTAGTCCTCTGCGCACTCAGTTGTAGAGCCTCTTCCTACTACTACGACCCAAGATGCACTTAGATTCTTCTTCTATGCTTCACTATCTTATTCTATCCATTATATTCTATCATCCTCTATCTTCTTTACAACTTAGAGCCTCGCTCTATTTATACAATCCCTATGGTCCACAGACCATGGGTAGGCCGACATTACATTCAAACTTAGGACAGATAGCCCTATGACTTTAACATAAATTTTGCGCCTGCAATTCGCAGGGCTTTACAATAATATTACTCAAAACTTGGGCTTTGAGCCCCAAAACATGTTGTGGGGGGATTCCATGCCCAACATTGGTTGACACAAATATCTTGCCCTTGGTGGAGGCACCTAATGGTGTATGGTTGTATGTTCAGTTTCATTGGGAGCTTTAATTTCTTAATGACCTCAGCTAAGATCAAGTTCTTTTGAGTCCTGTTGTTAATGATGAATAGCACCAGTGAACCCTTGACCCATATTTGCGAGTGGAAGAGGTGCTCCACCTCCTATGGATCCTAAGGTTCCACTTTTTGGAGCTTCGTCGTGGCTACCATCACAGTGGGTTCATCATCAATGATCTGCTTTCCCTTATCAGTTCCTTTGTCGGGTTACAGCTCATAATCAAAGCATGCATTCGTCTTTGTGTCTTTTAGCTCAACCACTAGCGCCTGCTTCGTGTGACATTCATTTGTGTTGTCAGTGGGAGTTTTATGGAACTCACACCGCCTACTGGTGTCTTTCTTCATCTTCCCCTTATTCTTAGCTTGCAGAATCAAGGAGTTGTTCTGGGGGGTCGCGACCTGACTCTGCCATTTTCTATGTGGATTGGGGGTGCCTTTTCTCTACTTCCAGTTCGCAAATCCAAAGTCTCGCTTCTTCTGCTTGAATTTCTGCTCAATCTTGGCAGCATGTCGGTATGTCGCACAAAACGAGGAGATGTCCAAGAACTCCATGTGCTCCTAAATGTATATGTGCAAACAAATTTGTTACTTGAGCACTAGATGTTTCTTAGAATCTTTGATACCCAACTTTGTGCACAGGGTATGGAAAAGATTCATCAACTCATGTACATGTTGATCCCTTTATTTCCATAATGTATTCCATTGTATGTACTTGTCCTCATAGCTTCCCATGATGTAATATTGTTCCTTGATAGCGTTTCAAAAGAAACTCCAAGTGGGTGCAACGGAAAATAGTGAGGGTTCTCTCTTGTCCCTCTATTCACAGTAGGTTTCCTATCAATCCTTTACATGGGGGGCAGCTTCGAGGAGTGAAAAAGTAATCTTTTCCCTATTGGAAAAATCATGAACTAGAAAATATCATTCCAACATATTTAACCATCTATATACAAATTTTCATCTATCTGACCTTCAAATATGGGAATACCAAAGTTGAATTGTACCTTGAAGGGAGTGGCGCCTCCATAGTGGTTTCCAGATGAAGATGTGTCACCTATGGGAATCCATCGAAGGATCTGAGCAAAGTTGTCCATCATCGTTTTCCTTTGTCACTTGAGGGCTTCTTTAAGCAATATTTAGAAAGGATCTCATGGTCCCTCATATTTATTTTCTTCCACTATGGGAGGTTATCAGGTTTTGCAAGGCTGATCTTGCAAAGGTTCAACCAGTTTGATTCCTAACTCCTTATAACCCAACCTCGTTGAGGACATGCAAAGAAAAAAAAAGATTGCTTTAATAACACTGATCCAGACTTATGAAGGAATGAAACAAAATATAGATATAAACATAAACACAAATATGCAATAGAGATAAATCTTCATTTCATTAATATCGAAGAACTGAAAGATGCTTATATATAGAATAGAAGTAAACTAGCTCGGGCGATGGTAGATTATCTTTGAGAAGAGATGTGGTTGCTACATGCCTCTGAAATATGTTACAGTGAGTGTTGGATTAAGGGGGCCTAACCTAGGTTCAGAGTTGTTCATGCCAACCAACAAAACTCTCAACTGCTGACCCTTTCGGAAACAACTTGCATAGCGCAGGTTTCAATCTCACCTGAAGTAGTATTGGGGGATGCTAGAACCAAGTTTCTACATCCAAGGATATGTGATAAGTGGTTTCTAAGTCTGTGCAGCTTCAGATCTTCCATCGCATAGATCGATATCTTCCTAGGGCCTGTCACTGTAACTAGGAAAAGATGGCTACTATACCTTCGCAAAGGTCTATGATCAGAGTTTGTGGACCTTAAAAAAATAGATTATCTACTTACGCGCATCAATAATCAACCCTAGATCTGAGTTTCTGCAGATATATTCATCAAAAAACATAACAAAAATAGATTTTAACTCTGCAAAAGTAGATAACTACTCATATCATGCATCATTAAGATAGGTTTAGTGATTTTTCACAACATTCATTCATTATTTCATAAAACTATATCATTAAGCGACATAATATAACATAAACAGATTCACAGAAATGCACAGTAATTCTTCAAAATTAATCTTTATTTATCTTCCACGTTCAGATTACAGACTCTTCTACCCTGCGCACTCAATTGCAGGGGTACATGCACTCAGCTGCGAACTCTACCCAGGGCTCCTGTGCACTCAACTGCAAGAGCCTTCCCTTCTTCACCTAAGTACAGGAAGTAGAGCCTTCTTGCCTTAGCACTTGCCTAAGACAACAAAATTCATTCAGTGTACCCAATTCTCTATCCAAAGTTATCTCTAAGACTTGCTATGATTCAACTATTTATAGCTTTCCTTCGTACAATACCATGGTCCGCGGACCATAGGAGAATCTTAAAACCGACCCAAACAAGGGGCTAAAACCCCTTTGACTCCTATCTATCTGCGCACTCTGTATCCACATTTCGCTGAGACTTTACATCTTTTACAAAATTGGGTTAAATTAACCCCAAAACTAACCCTAGGGACCCTAACCCAACAAGCCCCCAACACAAAGATCGTGACACGCCCTCAATTCAGTTAGTTGGTGCCTCGATCTTGCTACGAAGACCACCCAGCTCAACCTGCAACACTTCTACGTCGGTAGTGCTCTGTTCCACTACTTGCTTGAATTCTTGCACCAATTTATCCATAGTAGGGCCCTCTACTACTAGGTGCATCATCCTTTGTGTCTATTGTAGAACCTTTAGCTTTTCCTCTAGTGACAGAGTAATATGACAATATTCCTCTAGCCATGGTTGTAATTTGATCTTTAGCAGTGCCTCTCTCTACTGCAAGTCTTCCACCTCTGCTTGCAGCTACTTTCCCTCTTGCAACTTCACAAGGCATTGCACTAGCGCTAAAGTGCGCATAGTTGCTTGGACCTCATCATACTTCTGTTGTGTCTCTCATAGATTGGTGTTCAGATTCTGCAAGTTTGGGTCCTCTTGTAGATTTTTCCATAATTCCATTGTTGCATAGAACATCGTGGTGCAGTCATTGACTACGGCATCCAAGGTGCTCATATTCTCCTTGATGGTTTTTGTGCGTTGCTCTTGTACCTCCGACGGAGTCATGGGCTATAACTTCAACTGCAGCTCTTCTATCTTCATTTGTAAATAAAAGGTAACCCTGCCAACTTCCTCCTTTGTTTCACATACTGCAGTAGCTAATTTCCTTACTTTTGTTGAGACCTTTCCATCCTCTGGTATGTTTAATTTAGGTACTAACTTGCAAGTTTTTTCGATCATTGTTTCCAGGATCTGATGTCGTGTCTGCAACTCCTCCTTTTCCTTCAGTGCCTGATTTTTCTCTGTGAACAATTGTTCGTTGCTGACCTTAAACTCACTGATGACAGTGAGGGCATGTTGTTCCCTAATCCTCAACTCATTTGACACCCCCTGATGCAGCACATGGAGGGTCTGGAGTGGCAGCATGGCCAAATTTAGCCCCATGTCCTTCACTATATTAATCGCAGTGTGATCCTCGTCTGATTCTGCACTAACAAACCCCTCTGGCAATGGTATGACTCGAAGGTCCAGAGTTCATTCCAGTGCCTCCATTGTTCCACCTCCCTGTGTCAGGCTTGCTTGCACCCCGCTCACTTGCCCGACACTCGCTTGAATCCTGTTAGCCTAGATCTGAAACTCACACAGTTCCTTTTGGACACTCCCCAATGTCTTGATATATTGTTGCTCAAACTGCGGTAACACCTCCTTCATTGTTTCTCTCACCTTATCACCGATCTCATCGAGATCACCTTCAATTAGGACCATTGGGTCAATATACATCTTCCTGCCAGATTTGTGCATTTTCCATTGTCCACCCATCTTCTCTTTCCCACATTGCTTCAAAATGAAAGGAGTTCACTACTCCTCACCACCACCTCTTCCCTACTCTGACAGCTCTGTCCCATCAGTGCGTTGCAAAGCTAATTTGTTGCTTTCTTATGTATCTTATTGTTCCTTCTCAGCCTTCTCTTTAATAGCACGCTCCTTCATTTCCTTCTCTTCCTCTGCGGCTGCCTTAGCATCAACTTCTTTTTTCTTCTATTCAGTGAGAACTTTTGCAACCTTCTGAGCGGCCTCCTTACATTTCTGCACAATAGAGCTCTCTGTACCTTTCCTAGTGCATAAATCACCCCCCTATGGGTTCACACCACTCTGCTAGCCAATACCTCACAACCTCCTAAATGTCCATCTCAGATACCAAATAGGGCAATAGGTGCCATGTTTGTTTTGGGTCCTTTCATGCTCTAATGGAGACATTGTGAAAATCGGCCTTGAACTTTGCATAGGCCGACAACTGTGCGAATAAGGTTGGGGAAAACCTTGGCCTCTAACTGATCACCATATGAAGGTCCATGTCTACCAAAATCCAAAAAAAAATAAATTATTCCTTGATCCTTCCTGGATCCTTTGTTGACCACAATGAAACAAACCATGTTGCCTCAGGTAAATCTTCCTTATGCGGGGGAAAATGATTGTCCTCCAGTAATATCCAAGCGGCTAATATAATAGATAACAAAAGCCATGCATAATGGAATGGATTGCCCTCCTCCTGAGCTTCTCGGTAGTTCGCGAGGAATTCCTAGCATTGATACTTTGCCCAATTGTATTGGACACCTTTCACATACTATGCTATGAGTGACACTATCGGCATCAGAGCTTCGTCCATGCGACACTTCCTCATAATTTTTCCTGCAAGAATCTGGGTGGCGAACTGCACTGCCTGGTCTTGAATTGAGCAGATAGAGTATCCGCACGACTTTTTAACAAGGCCATACTCTTTCTTCATTTTATCCCCCAAGTCATTTTCTCCAGACTTCCCTACAAATTCCTTAGCAGGGTCTGCTCCTTTGTAAGGTAGCCTTGTAATCCACTAAATTAACATATCAGTGATCGAGATGGGCTTCCCAATCCATAGACACCCATCATGTACCAACACGAGCAGCTGGTGCACACATATCACATTGATAGTTGAGCAATGATAATGAGGTACGCACAACATGTTTAACAACCCAACCCACTCAACGCCTCTAACCCACTTCATGGGTTCTAAGTGTGTAACCCTTGTCACCTCATAATATATTATAGTCATGTACTTGTTGGTCGCCAAATGTGGGAACCTCTCATGTTCTGCGAACTCTCAATCCTCCATGTTCAGTATGGGAATGCGCGCTAATGTAGGACCTTCAAATTCCACATGTTCAAGGAATAGGAGTGTTGAGACCGAAAATTTCCCTGAATTAGGATCCCTAGTAACTTGGGTCTTTCCCTTTTGTGGAGGAATATACTCGGGAAGCTGGGAGATAGGCTCGACCTCTTCGGCATCCACTTCCTCTACATATTGGTATTCCTCCTCTTCTAAATCGACCACTTGCTCCTACTGTTTGTCTTTCTTCTCATTTTTTCATCCCTCCATATTCTTCCTTGGTGACATTCTCACCAACACCAGCTTCTTTTGCTTCTCCTTAGTGGCTGGTTTCTTCTCTTTCAAAGCTGGTTTCTTTTTTGTCGAAGCTAATTACTTCACTTTTGTGGCAGGTTGCTTTAGCCTTTGTAACCTCGGCATGGTAGGCACAAGGGTTGTCACTTCCATGCTTGAAATTTCAGGGCCTGATGTGTCAGACACAACAACTTCGAAACTTAGGGCTTTGGTAGGACTGGTGGCAGTCATATGCTGGAGAATGGCCATGTGGTTCCACGCAGGTAAGGCAACAAATGTTGGGCTTGCCACGAAATCTTCCCAAAATTGTCGACTCATAAACTTCAGACAACAAATCATGCAAAAAAGTCTCAGAATGCAAGGTATTCTTTAGTCCATCATGTGAGATTTATAGGGATTTTTGAATTCAAATCTGACCGTTCTCCCCAATTTATGATAATAAATGCCTCTTTGGCGGTAGGTCTTCAAAAAATTTCACCATAAATAGCACCTACCTGCTCCTCTTAACTGATTTTCGACCATCAACTCATGAATAGTAACCTCAACGGCTACTTTTTGACTCTTTTGCGTAGCACAATCCTTCATGGTGTAGCTTCTCCAGCATAGCTTCCCCTGGCACATCCCTGTCATCTGTCCTGCAGCCTTTCAACCATGTTCTTCACCTTGTCGGGTAGCGTATTTTATAGTCTCACAATCCCTTTCAATTCCCTAGATTACTAAGACTATCTTGGTACCATATAGTCATTGTACAGGGGCAGGATCCCCTATGTACAACTTCAGCCTACTTCCATTCACTTGCCCAAGGAATGGTTTCCCATTCAGCGTCACGAGATGAAATGCACCTCCATCCATGATCTCCTTGATAACATATGGCCCCAACCAATGTATTTGAAACTTTCCTGGAATTTTTGTAAACTTTCTATCATATAACAGCACTAAGTCATCCACCTTAAACATGCACAACTTAATATGCATATCGTGTCATGCTTTCTCACGCTCCTTTTTCACTTGCAGACGAAATCCTAAAAGAAAGTGCTCTTCTTCCAACTCCATCAGCTGCACGAGTCGTTCCTCCAAGTTTTCATAGTCCGCCATCTCAGTCAGGGCTGCAATCCATAAACTTGGCACAATATACTCCATCGACATGACTACTTCAATCCCATAGACCAACTTGAACGAAGTTTAGTCTGTCAGCTTCTTACAGGTCATCCTATAATCCTAGAACACAACAGGGATGTGCATGTCCCAGTCAGTGCTCTGTTTATTGTAGACCTTCGTCAATGCATTCTCCAAAATCTTATTAAAAGCTTCCATTGTTCCATTCGCCTGCGAGCGATAGGTACTCTTCTTATGATAAACCTGGAATTCCTCTAGCATCACGCTAATAGTCTCATTCAAGAAATGGGTACCCCTATCACTCATCAATATCTTAGGACATCCAAACCTAGTCAAAACATATTCAAATAAAAACTTCACAGTAGTGGTTGTTGTACAATCTTTCATTGGCTGCACTTTCACCAATTTGGTCAATTATTCTATAGTAGTGATGACATATCATGCTCCTATCTTCTTTCTTGGCAGTTGGATAGGACCTATGAAATCAATGGCCCACTTATCAAATACCTGTGGCGAAACCTAGGTATGTAATGGCATCTTATCTCTTTGTGAAGGTTTCACCGTTCGTTGGAAAGCATCACATGCCTTGCACTACTCCTTATAATCCTTATGTAATGTAGGCCACCATAGCCCAACACGCAAAATCTTCTACGTGGTTACTTTGCTAGCACAGTGGCCTCCTGCCATTCCCCCATGGGCTTCAGCTATGATACTAGCACGTTCAAACTTTGAAACATACCTTCGCAATATCTCATCCGACCCCATCTTATATAAATGACCCACAATTATCGAAAATTATGTAGCACGAAATAGTAACTCCTTCTTTTTCTTCATGGAATATCCTTCAAGAGTGGTTCCTATCGTTAAAAACTGAATAATGTCAGCAAAATTATCATCCACAACATGCACCGCAAAGAGATGCACATTTGGCAAGCCTTCTTCCAAATTACTTGGCTCTTCCTCTATTTCAATCCATGACAAATGGTCTAGTCTAACATTCAACCTACTTGGCTTCAAAATCACTTCAAAGTCATACTCCTAGAACAACAGTAACCATCGAGAGATATTCCCCCCCAACATAGGCTTATTGACTAGGTATTTCAACATGGAGTGATCCGTATACATCTTGAAGTGTCCTCCCAACAAATAATGTTTGAATTTCTACATTGCGTAGACCATCGCCAACCCTTTGTGCTTTGTAATGGAATAGTTTTTCTTAGCTTTGGATAACTTTCGGCTCACAAAAGCTATTGTATGATCAATCTCTCCTTCTCTTAATTTTGTTAATACTGCTCCCAACACAATACATGAGGCATCAACATGCACATGAAACTCCTTTTTCCAATCTGGAAATACCAAGATAGGTGGTGTCACCATTTTCTCCTTCAAAACATCCAAGTTGCATCGACAATATTCATCCCAGAAAAACATCACATCCTTCTTTAACAATTTTTCCATCAGTGCAATGATCTAGGCATATGCCTTGATAAACTCCTTGTAGCACCCAATGTGTCCCAATGTTGCATGCAGTTTTTTCACATTCCTAGGGGGTTCCAAATTCACAATAACAATGATCTTCATAGGGTCCACCATCAATCCCTTCTTACATAAAACATGGTCGAGCAAAATCCCAAAAAGTAAACAGAAATTACACTTTTTCAAGTTCAGCGCGATCTGATACCTTTGACAAGTTTCACCAACCTGAACACGGTCCAGTCATCAAAATATACTTCCAGGAACTTGTGAATAAATTCCTTGAACGTCGCAATCACTACCCAAGAAAAGATTGCAAGTACGTTCTTCAATCAGAATGGCATAACTCTATATTGGAAGCAACCCCACTCCACTCGGGAAGGTTTCTTTTCTTCGATCCTTTGACGCGGTCTTTATTTGATGATAACCCGAAAAACCATCAGTGAATGAATATGCCTCCTATCTGCCAACATTTTCTAATACTTCGTCAGTAAAGGATGTAAGAAATGAATCATATACACAACCGTCATTCAGCTTCTACGGATCTACGCATATGCAGATTTCACCCTTATGTTTCTTTTCTTTGACTACCATTGAGCTTATCCAATCAGATCCTTCTATAGGCTCAATTATGTCAGCTTCTAGCATCTTATCCAGTTCTAGGCACACCATCTCCTTATACTTTGGATTCAATCGATAAGGTCATTGCTTAATAGGCTTTGTATATGGTTTCAATGTAATCTTCATAATGCCTAAACCTTCGACAATCCCTTTCAAATCGGAAAACTTCATTGGAAATAATTCTTGGTACTTGCGCAGAAGCTTGGCTACCTTATCAATTGTATCTTCATCCCAATAATGTCATATCTTCACAAACTTAGGTTCTTCCTTAGATCTGATGTTAACCTATCAAATTTTCAAAGGTTCTGATATATCTGGGTTCGCCACCTTCGCTCCTTTGACTTTGCATTGTCCTTCATTTTCAAGAATGGTAATATTCCGCAAATCATCCTCTTCTTCAGCAATCACATTCCAGAGCGTGGCGCAGCTGTGTACTCCAATATGGTTGAGTCCATTCGACCAGTTCTTTTAGTGTTCTAAATATAGCTGCTTTAATTTCTTATAGCACTTCATCAATTCTCTCAAACCCATCCTCGAAGCTAGACGTTAATAGAAAAATCTCCCTTAAAACTTCCCATTCAACAATTCCATGGTAAGCTCTAACTCCAAATACTAGTTCATTGGGATTGTATCTAACGTATGACAGAATACGTGAACCAACTCTAGTTATGGTTCTGTTCCCCAGGCCTTAGTCCATCGTGTTAAATGATCGCACGGATCATCCTTCCCGCTATATTTTTTTGTCATCCTGGTATTAACATACCCAAAGCTTAACTTCATCATCCTTCGGTATTCTTTCTATCCAGCAAAGTTATCCTTTTTCATACCCCACCAACGGGCAAGTGTAGCGCGCAATGCCAATTCCAGTGCTTGAAATCGATGTTCTTCCAGTAGTTCCTTTTCAAATTCATCCAGAAATAGTTCCACATCATTCAAACCATTGTAATGTGGAAGATTCCTTACCTCAGCTGAGACACACCTCAACATAGATACTTCATGCAGCCTATTCTGCCAATTCTCTAGCTCTTCATCGAAATCTGAGGCATAGGAGTTGTCCCTGTCCCATGCAATTCGTCCATCTTCTGTAGGATTGATCTAGTCATCATCTCACATTGTTATCTTGTATATTTGATTTAGGTCATCATCACTTTCTACATAATCATGGACAGGTTCAGTATACCATGCTCCCTCTGCAGGGTCTAGTGGCACTATAAGCCTGAGCGACTTCCTTTCAAATAACATCGTCTGTTTCTTTAAGTTGATTACCCCATTCATATCAATAGCCCAGTCAATCCCTAGCAGCACAGGGTAGGGATTATTGTCATCCACTATTCTGATAACCTCAAAGTCACCCAACTTGCTCACTCCCCCAATGTCCGTCGTTACACCATATAAGTGTCCCATCAGAATAATTGTGTGTTGGTTTTCCATACGCAACTGAATAGGAGACCACTACAGCGTAGGTCGCCCCAATCTTTCCCACATTTTCTTGGGAAAGACATTCACAACTGATCCTAGATCCAAGATTACTTGATCCATCTCATATTCACTTTTCTGCATGGTTAGCCTCATCTCATGCCCTTTTCATGCTTTATGCTTAAAAATATTTCTGACTATGCATTGTTCAGCGAGAGTCTTTTCCTTATGTGTGGACTTTTCGATTAAATCTTACAGCCCTTCTACTATTTTCTGATCACATAATAGATTCATGCAAGTCTCCATAAACGTAGCTAGCACTGAGGGATCTACTTCTTGCATTGCGCTAGTCTTGGATGATGTTTCCTAATTACCTGTGGTAGACGCCTCAACGAAGTTCTTCTTAGCCTCCATGAAGGTCTCCTTAGCCCGATTGAGATCAAAAACTACCTCCTTCTCGATAGCCTTGCGCACCCATCCATCTTCCTCTGACTACTTTCCTTTATCTTCACTAGTCATTATGCCACTTCTAAGCACGATATTCACATTCTGATCCTCTTAGCGGGGTTTAACCCTAATCATCTGAATGTTCTATGTATTCTGTTGCGGCTGTGCCTTCTTATCTTGCATTTTTTTCAAAAGGACAGGACACTCCTCTATGACATGGTTAAACTGTCGATAACACTGACAAGATGGATGTGTGGGATTTGTATAGCCTCGCGCGAAGTGCTCTATTTCACCATAGTTATAGCAGATGACTTGCCCATGCTTTCGACTTGGTTCAGTGCCTCTTCCTCATCCTCAGGGCTGGAATCCTCTGCACTTTGCTCCTGCGCCTTGATCTAGAGGCCAGGTTTCTGCCTGCATCCTGTAGGTAGGGGTCCTATCCATGATTATCTCATAACTTCTACAATGGCGTTCATCATGCCCTACTAACTTATAGAAATTGAAAAATAATTGTTGAGGGGTCTGTACAAAATTATACAATAGATGGCAGTTATCGGTAGCATGTTGTCCTGTAACTTGACAGATATCGCACCACAGTGCAACTCTCGCACTCGTCTGAATATTAGTCTATGGTTTTAGGGGTACAGGCCCTCCCCCTATAATATAATTCTTAAAGACTGGGCAATGATCCTTATCATGTCCATGACTCTTACATTTTTGACACTAGATCTCAGCGCGCACCTCTGGCTGAGCTTCCCTTCCCTTTTTCAAGCTCTTAAATTCCAAGTGCAAGCTCTCCAACTGCAAATGAATATGTTGCACCCTGAGGTTCATATCCTAAATAGGTGATGCATGTAGCCTCATCGCGATCACCATTGCTTCTACTTGTGTTGCTATCTTATATTGTGACAGAGGTATTCTTAAATGCGGCAAAAGTGATGCTATAAACCAGTCGCGATGCTGGGTATCTGAGATTTGCATATTAGCCTGCTTGATCTGGCACTTCAACCACTGATCAATGTCCCAAGGCGTCTCATACACTTTCATTCAAATTTCCCTAAATTCAATTACTGACTATGCCTCTAAATTAGGCCTATTGAACTCCTTGTTCAAAGCTAGTTGGGTATCTTCCAACGACGCGTTGGGGTTATCAGTGCAATACTTGATATACCATGTCAATTCACGGTCATGTAAGGTTGTAACCAACTATTCTTTCTTAATATTTTCATTCATAATCTGATGCGTGTTCCAAACATCATCTATGACAAACGAATCTGTTCTAGATCTTTGCTCCCTCTTCCTTTAAAATTCAACATCTTCATTGTGTTCTCCACATTGAATGGTGGAGGTGGAGGTGGAGGTGGAGTGGATGGAATAGGGATCCCCGGAATACCTTATGTTATCAACTGAATTGCACTCTGTGGCGTAGTTAGCACTGCCCCTTTGTCAATGCTTGAAGGGGGTTCAATGAGTGGACTATATTCTGGGCTAGATCCTCTATTGCTTCTAAAGAATCTCCCTCTACGTGTAGCCCAAAAAATCATGGTAGTTGCATAACCCTCTTTTCACACAACAACATTTTAATCCAAGTCTTCAATGAGTTCAAATACTTACCTCATGGCCCTTTAAATATTATTCGTTTAGCTTCGCTGTACTTGATGTTCCCGTCAATCACGAAATAAGTCACAAAGCGTCCCAATGTGCGATCAATACAGTGATCCACAGCCCGTGAGATATTGCTTCCTAATGCCTCCAGACATTACACAAATTCAGGATTCCACATTATAGGACCTTCGATCTCCACGTCCCTTGACTGTTGGCTAATTCAGACAACCATTGGTGTAGTTCTTCAGGGAAAAAATAGAAGAACACGTCGGTCTCATCTGTATACAAAAACCTTTGCAATCTCTGCTCCTTGGACAATTTAGGGCTCCTGTTCTCCTAAGCCATGAATGAGTGCGATTTTTGGTCAATCCACTTATCAATTTCTTTCTTCATCAGAAAATATTTACCACACATCTCTTAGATAGATCTCGGTCCCAACAACAGAACCATTTGTTGGTTTAAGGGGGCTTGACCCAAGTTCAGAGTTATTCGCTCCAACAAACAAAACCCTCAATTGTTGGCCCTTTCGGTAACAACTTGCGTAGCACAGGTTGCAGGCTCACTCGAAGCAATATTGGGGGATTTTAAAACCAATTTTCTATATCTAGGGATATGTGATAAGCAGTTTATAAGCCTGTACAACTTCAGATCTTCCTTCACGTAGATCGATATCTTCCTAGGGCCTGTCACTGTAACTAGGGCAAGATGGCTTCTAGACCTTCGCGAAGGTCTACAATAAGTCTTTGCAGACCTTAAACAAATAGATTATCTACTTACGGACATTAATAATCAACCCTAGATCTGAGTTTGTGCAGATATATTAATTCATCAGAAAACATAACAGAAATAGATTATAACTCCGCAAAAGTAGATAACTACTCATACCATGCATCATTAAGATAGTTTTAGTGGTTTCACACAACATTCATTCATTATTTCATAAAACTATATCATTAAGCGATAGACTATAACATAATTAGATTCACAGAAATGCATAGTAATTCTTCAAAATCAATCTTTATTGATCTTCCACATTTAGATTACAAACTCTTCTACCTTGTGAACTTAGCAGCATGGGTCCGTGCACTCAGCTGAGGACTCTACCCAGGAGTCCTACGCACTCAGTTTCAGTAGCCTTCCCTTCTTCACCTAAGTAGAGGAAGTAGAGCCTTCCTACCTTAGCACTTGCCCAAGACAACAAAAACCATTTAGCGTACCCAAGTCTCTATCCAAAGTTATCTCTAAGACTCGCTATGAATCAACTATTTCTAGTTTTCCTTCGTACAATACCATGGTCCCCAAACCATGGGAGAATCTTAAAACCAACCCAAACAAGGGGCTAAAACCCCTTTGACTCCTATCTATCTATGTGCTCTGAATCCACATTTCACAAAGACTTTACATCTTTTACAAAAACTTTTAAAAAATTGGGTTAAATTAACCCCAAAACTAACCCTAGGGACCCTAACCCAACAATGAGGGTCAAGGGATTTTTTATTATTGAAAAAAAAGGGAAACCCTAAACAACCAGAACCCTAACCCTTTGAGATGGAACAATAAGAGTTTGTGGGCCTCATGGGGTTAGTTGGGCAGCCAACTTCCCAAGGTCATAACTTGGTCATATGATATTCGTTTTGCACATATGACACCTCATTAGAAAGTTTCCTTCGAGTACTACAATATTTGTTGTAGACCCTTCCTATGTCTATAGTCTATTATGGTCCTAAAAAAAATGTCGTTTACGGGGTCAAAATAGCTACGAAAGTTCAGGACCCAAAAAACATCTAAAAATAGTATATTGTGCTATAATTAAGGAAACTGATGAAACTCATTGGAAGTCTAGGTGGAATAGGCAGCTGGCCACCAATATCCATCTATATCACGAAATTAGCCTTTTTTTTTATTTTAAAATAATTTGTTAGGCACTGAAAAATAACAAAAATAAATTTCCCTCCACCAGGGGAATTATGTCGCATCAAGGCTCCTGCAGCCAATGGAAAATTAGAAACAAGATTTCCAAAAACTAGAAAATTATTTTTGAATTTACAGGAAAATAGAAATATTTAGCATTTTCCAAAAAAATGGTTAAAATTGCAAAAACTCGAAAAAATAAAATAGATTCAATGTACTTTGACTGCGAGGTGAATGTTATAGTCCCTGATGAGGAAGGGACTAATAAAATAATTACATATAAAAAGTTTAAAAAAAGACAAGTTGATCTTAGAGTAAAAATAATTTAAATATGTTCTATCTTAATTTAGATTTATATTAATTGACCAAAACAAGACTTTAAATTTACATTAATACAATTGCTCCATCTCTCTCTTAATCAACAAACTCTGTAAAAGTGCACGAGGAAGATTTCCTATAAATAAAACTATACTTTGAAGCTATCACAGTTCTCACTTTTCTTAGTCAATTATTTGTTGATATTATAGCCTAATATGAAGGAAATTGTAATTCCTTCTATGTTTAACATAGAATTGGCATGTGTGTAGGAATTTACAGGGTAAGTTCCTCAGACAGAACACCAGAAGGACACCGCTCACAAACAGATCACAGATCAATACACCAGTATTTTGACGTGGTT